>CM070830.1:2690706-2768206 GCA_036326025.1 Chrosomus eos | reverse complement strand
TTACAATGCAACATGGCCGCCTCGACATCATGAAGTACTTAGTACTTCTAATTACCAACCTGAACCCTTTCGGTTTCGCCACCATAAATATACAGATTGGGAAAATATTTCCACTTGTGTCGACGCTGTAAAGAACACGTCCTGAAGGTTACAGATCAGAGATCAGCAATACTTTACAGGCGCCTGGCAGCTTCTGATCATGCTAACTTCTGATAATATTGACTGTAAAATCAACAGGGTTCACACTCCCAACGCATCAAACATGAGTCCTGCGCATCACCAAATGTACACTGTCAAAAATATCAACTCATTTTGTATAAAGGGGCAGAGAGAAAAAACGTGAGCATGAATTTTACTTACTCCCAAAAGTTGCGTTTTGACAGATCAACAAATTAATTGAATAAACAGTAAATTAAGTTTATATTGCTAAAATAATAATAAAAATATATATATATATTATATATTTTTTACAAATTTCACATTTACAGTGTATATGTCCAAGGTGACCCTTTGCATCTTTTAGTGACATGACCATTGCTTTCCTCTTTTCATCAGTTATTAGTTTCTGTGGCAGTTTTTTTTTTCATGCATTAAAATAATGCAACATCTACACCCTTTAGTAGCCTATCCACCTTTTTCCTGGTTAGCGAATTTACCCATGATTCATAGCGGGTTTGCACCGGAAGTCGGTTGTCCTTTTCCGGTTCGAAGCTTGTGTACGTTTGATAGCGTGTAGCTTGCTATCTTATTTGCTGTAAAAGCCGGTGTTTCTCCATGGATGAAGCACAAATGGACAAAAGCGGAGGTGGATACACACCATGGATGTTTTAACAAGTCGTGATGACAGTACCGTAACAGTCCCTCATCCTTCCCTTCTGACTAGAGCCAGAGATTGAGCTTAGATCGGGCCCAAAAAATCAAGCCCGACCCTAGCCTGAGCCCGTTGTGTCCGAGCCCGAGCCCGGCCCGGCCCGACACATTAACTGTTAATTATGAGCCCGATTTAAACCCGACCGTTTTTTAATACGTGGGACGTTATAACTGACGTTCTCAACTACTTTCTATGTTACTTTCTCCCGCGTGCATGGTCTGGCATGACTGAGGGCCCGGCCCAGGATAGTGTCGGGAAATATCGGCCCGCAAGTTCTGGCGAACTATAAAGATAATCTAAGCTCTACTTTGACGGCGTGGCTTGATGACATGATGCAACCAACAAGCCGCACAAGTTGAACCTGATGTTAACAACATTTAAACACAACTTTTTCTAATCAATGTAATGTTGCCTTCTCTATCTATATCATGTTACGCTAGCAACTTAGCAAGTAGAGGTTAGCCGCTAAACAGGAAACACAATACGGAAAGCGGAAGTAGGTCAGCACCCATTGGTTGCTGGAGAAACAGGTGGATACGTGGATCATGAATATGCTAATGAGCTCCACCTCCACTCATCATGTCAGCTCAGAGATTCACTCGACCAACTTACTGAGGTAAACACTGCACAATTATATCGCTCTTTACAACGTCGGACACATAACGGTATTTAATATAATTAGCCTTATGCTTGACAATGTTATCAGAGAGCTAATAATGTGCTGCTAATGTTACACAAACCATGTTTCTCCTTAAAACTTCAGTGAACAAAGACAGTCTCAAACACGATTTGAAATCGCTGGTGTTTCTGACGTCACAAACTACCTTGCAACCAATCAGATCAACGTACCGACGGGCTTTAGCATATCATTAAGAGCGAATTAGCAGGGGAGTCAGGTTATCCCGGTATATTTTTCTGTTGATATGAAATATATTTAGCAATATAGTGGGTGTATGATGTATATTAAGATGTTATGATGATAAACTAAAGGCTTTTATGAGTTGTTCAAAGCTGATGATTGTTAGAAATCAGACTGAGATAGCAAACGGGACATACTCAGCAATGCTGTTTACTTATGAATCTACACATGGTTTGTCTTAAAGCATATTAAAAACACCACATATACAAATAAACAACATTAAAAACTTGATTTTCACCACAGGGGGACTTATTATTTCACAATATTACTGTTTTACTTTTGATTCAGCCTTAAATTCAGCATAATAAATCTTACTGACATGGAAATTATTTTTATAATTAAGTGTTTTTTGATTCTAAAGGTTTCTTTCTGTTAACAACAATGAGGTTTTTGGCTGTTTTAGCATAAAGCGGCTGAAGGCACCATTGGCGTGTATATAGTCACATGTAGGTTTCCTGATTAAACATCATATTTGAAACCTGCTGGGAGTAAGAAAGAGCTGCTATATCCAAATATATTTCTCAGAATCAGAATCCCTCAACACTATGTACTGACCTTGGCCGTGTAGTTGCATTTATTCCCAAAAATGTGACTTCATTGAAGTTTATTCTAATAGCCGAGAGTAGTGGGTTCAGCTTTGCTTTTGAAGGGCACTGGTTTGGCTGTGATTTTTTTTGCAAATAATGGCAAATCTTACAGCAGCCACTCCCAGTCATTATAAAATGACTAATCTGACTGTATTACAATAAGGTCTGGTACAGATTAGAGCACATGCAGCATTTGACATATGTGTGTGTGTGAAGCCAAGTTGCATTTCACAGCATTAAGCGTCTTTGCCACATTTATCTTGACACTGATTTAACTCAAACTCAGGAGTGACGGAGATATACACTGAAAACTTGCCTATAGTAAAATTGATTTCATTGATCCACCAATCATAAGTGTAAACAAAACCATTATCTATAACGTGTGCAAAAGCCTGCCTTGTTGGTAGAAGCTTTTTACACAACCAATGTCTGGCTGGGCTTGACAAAACTACAAAAAACTATATTTTGTCAGTCCACCTTTTGGCGAAGTCGTTCTGCTCCCTTTTCCCATCGCATATCACATTGGAAAAGCATTTATTTTCAATAAATATGAAGAAAATATGTGAAAAGTGGAATTAAAGTGCTGAACGGTTATTTAATAATAAAGTGTATATCGGGTAGGATTAAGTGTAAGGAGTGCATTATTGTCCTAATAAGGTGGCATTTATTTAATAAATATAATTATTTACATTTAATATGTTATTATTGCATACTGTTTTATAATGTACTAAAATAGTATCTAACTACTATTTGCACTTTTTGCAAAGAAAATACTGCTATTTTTACATGGTGTAAATATCATTTATAAACACTACTTAGTGTAAAAGGCCGCTTTGTCATCATGTGACACTGAAGACTGGAGTAATAATGCTGAAAATTCAGCTTTGCATCACAGGAATAAATTCCATTTTAGAATATATTACAATAGAAAACAGTTATTTTAAATTGCAATAATATTTCACATTTTTACAGAATTTTTGATCAAATAAATGCAGCCTTGGGTGAGCAGAAGAGCCTTATTTCAAAAACCCTAATAATTACACCCGTTAGAGCAGTGTGTGTGTTATTAGATGTGCTGTGTGTAAGGTCCGCTCTCCCCCACAGCACTCATAGACGGGGCACCGCACTCGCCTGTCAGAGAAAAGTGAAGGTGTCAGTCTCCAGAGCTGTCAGACTCAAGTCAGTCACAGGCTTTAAATTCAACAAACCCCCCATTAGAAAAATAGCAGCCCCCCTTATGCCCATAACCTCGCTTTCGCAGTCAAGGCGCTCATTCTGAAGCGAAACCCCCCCGGTATTGATTGATACCATTTCTCCACCTTCACCCCGACAAATTGCGCTGGTTTGGGGCTTATGGGCATTATGTTTGTGGGGGCCGGGCTGGTATCATACCCAGGTCAGCCGGATTGCTTGCAGGCCTGCAGGATTGCTGTAGTTTCTCCATCTCAGTACTGTAACTCAGAGCCAGGGCGGGATTGAAGTCGGGAGAGCTGCAGTCAGTAACGATCAGTCTCAAGGAGTCGAGCTGGTGTTACAGTTCCCTAAAATACCAAATATCGCTTCACCGAGGTCTTAAGCAGCTGGTAATGGGCTCAAAGCTCCATATGTGTCACTGCGAGAAATGTGAATGGTATTTTAGGTCGATCTCATATGGTTCAATCAAGACACGATTTAGGAAGTTTGGAAATTCACTCAATTTGCAATCATTGTTTTATTGCCTTCATTTTCACTGATTGGGTTTAAGCTTCTTTCTCCACTGACCTTCTTTTTTATCTATCGATCTGATGTGACTGGTTTTGTGTCAACCAACTTGTGCAGGATGATGCAATTTGTGTGTGTGTTTATAAGAGTTTTAAATTAACCAAACAAACAAACAAACAAACAAACAAACAAACAATAAATTAATGTATGTTGAATGTGTATTTGATTGAATGTTGAATGTGTATCAATGTATTTGACATCAATCAATCAATCAATCAATCAATCAATCAATCAATCAATCAATCAATCAATCAATCAATCAATCAATCAATCAATCAATCAATCAATCACAATTTTTGGGAGTGAATAAAACAATGGAAGTTTGTTTCCGTCACTGAATATATTTATACAAGGTATAATATATAGAAGGTAATTGGGCAACTTTTTAATCTCACAATTCTGCAATTATTTTTTCAGAATTGCGAGTTTATATCTTACAATTTAAAAAAGTCAGAATAGAAAGACAAAAAGTCACAATTACCTTTTTTAAATTCAGTAATATAAATAAAATGTGATTTTAATAGTTTACAATTGTCAATTTACAATTATGTCACATTAAATAATTTATGTCTCTGTATTAAATTCTGCAGGAAATAATTTATTGTGATTCATTTGATAAACTAATAGTCATATCATGTGAATTTAATTATTTATATATATATATATATATCGTAAACTTAAACATTTTTAAATCTTACTGAATGTTTACTTGGGCATCTTTCGCTGGGCCATGCAATGTTTGTTTGCATTTATGAAAGGTTTAAGAGACCTTTTCACACAGAGATTATTTCCAACTGGTTAAACTGTGATAAAAATATAAAAAATGAAAATAAAACAATAATTATTTTAAACTTTTACATTTAAAATGCCCCTAATCAGTACTTATTGCATTAAATTCTGCAATTAATCATTTATTGTGATTCATTTGATAAATTCACTGGCACGCCATTTAAAAACATGATCTAATTTAAACATGAATTTTATAGAATATTCATATTTTTAGTGTTTAGTATTTAACAGTTTTGAATATATTTAATATTACAGCATTAAGGTGGTTTTCTGATCCTTAAAGCTGGTTTAAACTGGTCTAGCCTATTGATCTCCCATCCTGATAAAGTGACAAGTGTCCAAAACCAGCAAACCATCATCCTGACCAGACTGGAGGACCATCCAGATTAGACTGGTTTAAGATGATTTATCAGTGATTTATGCAGAGGAACAAATCACTCTTGGCACATTCTTAATGTGTGTGTTTTGAGGTGCAGTCTCAAAAATTCCCCTTCTTGTATACCTGAGGTGTCGTGTATCATTGCTCTGATGAAAATAGAAGCAAGACTGGATTGCGGTGGCATGTTTCTATCACACGATCTCTCCATCCGTCAGACAGACTCAGACCCTCCTGCACATGCAGTCAAAACAGCCCATCAAACTCCATTCATGAGCGCAGGACTCAAACTGCAGTGACAGCGGCGTCTCACACACTCAACACGGGCTATTACAACAACTACAATTATGCTAATTCAATCATTTCTTGTCCCATGAAGGTGCATAACTAAACGTACATTATACTTATAAAAGTAAAGCTATACTTTTATTCAGCAAGGATGCATTAAATTGTTTAAAAGTAGCTAACAGTAAATACATGTTACAAACAAAAATGTAACACGATTTCCACTAAAATGAAGCAGCACAGCTGTTTTCAATATTCATAATAATCAGAAATGTTTCTTGAGCATCAAATCATCATATTATAGTGATTTCTGAAGGATCATGTGACACTGAAGACTGGAGTAATGATGCTGAAAATTAAGCTTTGAATAAATTACATATTATACATGTCACCCCCAGGTCAACAGAACCCATTTTTATATCTACTGTATGTGTTAGATGTACAAATTCATGAGTGGAAGCCTTTTTATTCAGTTACTGTATGAATAACAAGCCCGCACTTTCTCTTGGCATATAAACGATCTCTCACAACTTAGTGTTATTTCCTCCGTAAGATGTTTTTGTTTAGTTTGTATAAGGCCGAGCTCTTGCCCTGGTCCTCGAGTGCTATCGGCTTTCACAGCGGGCAGATCTTTCAGCACCTTACACGCATACTCAGTTTAAAGTGACTTCAACAAGCACTGCATCTCTGCTCAATGACTTTATTCTGGAACATTTCAGACCTGGACACTCTACACGCCGTCAGGAGCGCTAAATGCTTTCCAAATGTGGGCCTTATGGGTCGTGCTTTTCCCTCTCAATCTTTGAAATTCATTATTCAAAAGGTAAGTTATATAGTTGAAAAGGGAAGAGCACAATCCATAGTGTTAATCAAATCACTTAATGTATTGCTATTTCTATGTTTAAATAACACAAATGTGCATCATATATGTATACAATAATAGTGTCCAGTTGTAATTTAAATCATGCATTATTTTCTTTTAAAGTCAGCATGAAATAGAAGTTGTGTCTTTTCTTCCCTATAGACCAACGCTACTTTTGCGTCATCGAAGGGTAACGCCCCATTTTGGGGGAAAACAAACGGATTCCCCTGAGAACAGAACTCGCTCTAGATCTGCAGTGTTTCTTGATAGCAAAAATGGCACAAACATACACACTATCTTTGCCGGCCGAGGGCCGTGAGCGGTATTTAATGAAGCTACTGGATACGGGGTTACAGAGGTGTCCCTTTGAAATGGTCGAAAACTGGATTAATGACCCAACGCAGTGGCCAAATATGGACTATTCAGACATCTACTGTACCACTATCTCGTGGAATCACCAAGTAAGTAACGTTAGCCTATTTTTTTTTTTCAAACTAGACGATGAGGCCATGTCACTTGGATCATATTTAACTTGATTTAAAGGGATAGTTCACCCAAAAATGAAAATTAAGTCATTAATTACTCACCCTCATGTTGTTCAACCCCGTAAGACCTTCGTTCATCTTCAGAACACAAATGAAGATATTTTGATTAAATCTGAGAGCTGGATCACTCCTCCATAGGCTTCCTAAGGGATTGAAACTTGACGGCCCAGAAAGTCATTGAAGAAAATGTTTAAATATTTCATGTGCCTACAGTGGCTAGATCTTAAGTTTATCAAGCTACGAGAATACTTTTTGAGCGCAAAAAAACAAACTAAAATAGCGACTTTATTCAAGTATTATCTTTGGGCCTGGAGATTTCACGTAGTGTTATTGCGCAACGCTTCTGGTTGAACGTCACACACACACACACACACACACACACATGACCAGCGTCGGCCAATAGTGAGCCTACGTGTGACGTATAGCACAGAAGCGCTGCGCCGTTACACTACGTCAACAGCTTAGGAGAATGACATGGAAGAAAAGAGATGGTTGAATAAAGTCGTTATTTTAGTTTTTTTGGGCGCGCAAAAAATATTCTCGTCGCTTGATAAACTTAAGATTGAGCCACTGTAGCCATTTGGACTATTTTAACGATGTCTTTAATGACTTTTCGGGGCTGTCAAGTTTCAATCCCTTAGAAGCCTATGGAGAAGTGACCCAGCTCTCAGATTTAATCACAAATATCTTAATTTGTGTTCTGAAGATGAACGAAGGTCTTGCGGGGTTGGTACAGCATGAGGGAGAGTAATTAATGACTTATTTTTCATTTTTTGGGTGAACTATCCCTTTAAGCTGTTGACATAGTTTTGTTGTCGACTAGCTACTATACTGTTGAAATATAGTGGCAGGCTAGGACTAAAGTGGACTTGGCTGGTTTCTGCTTGTGTCTAGAAAGTGCTAGGACTTTGAAAGTTGTAAAAAGGTTTACAGTGTACGGCAAAATATGTATAGGACCAATATATGTATTTATGGGGCTGTCAAATTAGATGTTGTGACATTACTCTATCCTATCTAGCCTAGAAGGCTTGATCTACTGCCGTTCGTGTTGTTACATGTAGCCAGAGCAGTGGTCGTCGAAAAGTCATATAGGCCTAACCTTTTTACAACTTTCAAAGTCCTAGCACTTCCTAGACACAAGCAGAAACCAACCAAGTCCACTTTAGTCCTAGCCTGCCACTATTTCAACAGTAAAATCAGTTAACAGCCAAGTGAAAGCTAATCACATAACGTTAGCTGCTAGCAGCATCGTCTTTCTAACTAGTATAGCTAGTCGACAACAAAACTATGTCATAGCTTAAATCAAGTTAAATATGATCCAAGTGACATGGCCTCATCGTCTTGTTTGTCATACTGTGCGTGTGTTAATGACAAACAAATAGGCGATTTAATGAGATAGTGGTAACGTTAGATGTCTGAATAGTCCATATTTGGCCACTGCGTTGGGTCATTAATCCAGTTTTCGACCATTTCAATGGGACACCTCTGTAACCCCGTATCCAGTAGCTTCTTTAACTTTGTGCCATTTTTGCTATCAAGAAACTCTTCAGATCTAGAGCGAGTTCTGTTCTCAGGGGAATCCGTTTGTTTTCCCCCAAAAGTAGAGTTGGTCTATTGTGCCGTATTTCCGAGTGAAACATTTCTGGAATAAGAAATGTGGGTGGGGCTTGATTTTGTCCGTGAGGAATTGATTGGATGGTTGTGGTTTGATATTGGTAGATCTCTTGTGAGTGACAGATTATAGCCCCGCCCTCATGCCGGTTAACGCATCATCAGAGAAGAGAAGACGTGGGAGTGATTTTGATTAAAGATTACGAGGCACAAAAAATAGTGATGTGCATGGATAAATTATGTATACGCTAATCAATACGGAAATATTCCATAAAAATTTAATAATTGTCATTTTATGGTGACTTTAAAAAACTAGTGGAAACATTTTAGTGATTTAAAAAAAAAATATTTAGATTCTTTTTATTTGATTGATCTGGAAAACATTTCCAAAATGTCTTCCTTTCCAAGTCAAAATTGCATTTTGAATAATTAATAACACTATAAAAATTACAAAATCATGTAAACACAATTACAATAGAATAATAATGTTTTTAGTGAGAACCAGTGTTGGGGAAAGTTACTATTAAAAGTAATGCATTACTGTTACTAATGCATTACTAATATTGCGTTACAATATTATAAGGTGCTGAAGAAGTGGTCATGCTCCTGCTATGAGTTTGAGTTCAGTCACACTTTCACATTTGACATAATGTATGATGAACAATTAATGAGGAGACTGAACAAGTGAATGAATACGGCTAGAAAGACAGACATATTACAGAATCTCTCCTCACACTTACTTTTCCAATTTTGTCTAGGTTGTCCAAACTCCTTCTCCGGCCTCTCCAGAAAACGGTATATGCCCGCTGTCAAATCGCAGCGAAATATGACGGATTACCTTCATTTCGTCCATTTCAGGATTTGGCGCGCACTTCTAAATTGTGTATTCTTTCCATGGCGCCAAACTAACCACCCTACCTTTAATTAATTTCCTTTTATTTATATTGCTCAGGCTAGCAGCCCTCTTGCTCACAAAGTGCCCCTATAGTCGAGAGACTGAGATTTTTATTTAATCATAATGCAATGTCGCCTCATTTCAAGTGTTTAGTTTTGTCACAGAGTCCCTGTCGAAACACTGCGAGAACAGAGTGTGTGAACTTATTTAGTCCACATCTGATTTAAATGTTGAAATTACGCTCATCAAGGGCTATTGGAGGGTAATGTTGGTGAAAGAACATATGTAGAAAGGCTGTAATTCCCTATTTGGTCAGTTTTTAGCATGAAGGGCTTGTCACAATCAGATGAGGGTTGAAAAATAAAGGCTTGGATGAAAAGGGTCAGATTTCTGATGAAATGAAGCGTGTTAAAGTGGTTCTGGTGGCTTTGCATGCTCCGTATACTCTCAAAACAGCAGATATCACATTGACGATGGCAAATATGAATCTTTCCATCTCGTGCGTATTATTGTGCGGCAAACAATTACACACTTGTATAAAACAAATAAATATAAGGAACTGAAACAATTTTCACTCAGAAATTGCTAGGAAATTTCACAAAACATTGAATTAAACATGAAATTTTGAAGTAGAAAGACTGAAATAGTAATGTCTTGTAAAACATACTTCAGTAATCTTTATTTTACTTTTTTTTTTCAGTGTATTGCAATAAAAGGTAATTTTTCCATATGCTTTTGGATCTGCTATAACTTTTTTTTTTTTTTTTGAGGAAAAGTCTTGAAAACGCTTGCCTTGCCCTCTTCTATAGAGAGCAGTTCTGCACTTGTTTACTCACACTACAGTCTCCGTGGCACAGCCATCAATCCATCAATCCATCAATCCATCATCTCCATATAAGAAACAACAGTGGAGACCGAACCCAGAATGAAGAGGTGAGGACACTCTCTGAATCTGTGGTGTGTGTGTGTGTGTGTGTGTGTGTGTGTGTGTGTGTGTGTGTGTGTGTGTGTGTGTGTGTGTGTGTGTGTGTGTGTGTGTGTGTGTGTGTGTGTGTGTGTGTGTGTGTGTGTGTGTGTGTGTGTGTGTGTGTGTGTGTGTGCGTGAGAGAGTGTAAGTGTGCGTGTGAGTGCGTGTGAGTGTGTGTGAGTGTGTGTATAAGTGTGGTGTGTGTGTGTGTGTGTGTGTGGTGTGTGTGTGTGTTGTGTGTGTGTGTGTGTGACGGGATACAGACGCTGTCTGGCCACCACACGCAGGGGAACATCTGATCAGGGAGCAGCTGTGTGTAGGTACAGTGTTATTCCAGCGTGTCGGCCTGAAACAGCAGTGTGGCAGGTCATTTATTACGGCCAATGCCCCTCTAAATGTTTCTGCGTGTGTGTGTATTCATCAAGTAGATTAATTCCTGCACTGCTATAGAGATTCTTTCTCCACTGACCTTCTATCTGTCTGTGTAAAAACAACCATGTCATTGGTTGTATATCAACCAAACTGTGCAGGACCATGCAATGTATGTTTGCGTTTATGGGAATTTTAAAAAACATTTTCCCACAACGGTCCTTTGAAAAAAAATAAAAAATCATAAAGAATGCATTATAAATTATATAGACCTGGTTTCATAGACAGGGCTTAGATTAAGCCAGAATTGGGCATTTGCATATAGTTAGGACATTTAACTATATTTTATGAACATGCCTTTGAAAAAAACATCACTGATGTGCATTTTGAGACAAATAATGGCACTGATATATTTTAAGATATGTCAGTGCAAGTTGCTTTCATTTGAAACAGCTCAAACATGCATTTTAGTTCAGGACTAAAATCCTGAGACATTTTAGTTCAGGATCCTAAAAGCTGGTTTAAACTGGTCTGGCCACCCTGATAAAATGACAAGTAAAACCCCTGGAAAACCATGCAAACCACATCAGCCTGACCAGACCAGATTAGGCTGGTTTAATATGATTTATTATAGATTAATGCAGAGGAACAAATCACTTACGGCACATTCATAATGTGTGTGTTTTAAGGTACAAAAGTGAAAGCAGGCACAAATGTGCAGAATTCTATAAACCACTATCAAGTTGTTATGAGACCACCGTTTTTGATTTTTATATATATAAAAAAATATATATATATATAATATATATATACATATTAATAATCACATGTTTAAATTAGAGAAAAAAAATCTGAATCTAGTTTAAATTAATTTTGATTAGATTGCTTTAGAAAACAAATAGGGTATTTGAAGAACTAAACTTTTCTAAAAAAAAAAATACTGTTTTGAGTGTTAAAAATATGATGCTCCGTCAAATGAAAAACAATTATCGTTACTATTACCCCGGTCACCTCGCACTTTCTAACAGTGGCCCCCGGGCAGCGCAATCCGAGTATCCTGGGTTAAAATAACGATGTTCTCCTGAGGAAGTGGGACTGATGAGAAGGTACTGTATCTCAGTCTGTGGTCGAGAGCTGAAGTAGACAGCGGTGTTTCAGAGGACAGAACACGTCTGTGGCTCTGATGACTTTTCCAGGGGGGTTTCAGCCCAGGCCTGAGTACTTTTCCTCTCTGCTATTGGTTTAGTGTAGTCGATGTCTGTGGCATGCATGGGTGCATCTCACTGGAGTCTGTTCAGCGTCTCTGATCCCTGCAGACCAGGACTGCGGATCTGTTTAAAAGTACACTGCCAGAGTGCTGAGTTTCTTAGAAATCAATTACAGTAATTGATGAAGGGAGGGTCGGTACTATCGATCATGTGGAAATTGTGTGTTTGTGTACAGCGGGGTGTAAAATGTTTGAGCAGTGTCTACATGGGAAGTATTGCACTTAACAGATGTTGCAACATTTTTGAACACTCTCAAAATAGTTTTTAGCATTCCAGAGAGCAACATAGTGTCGGCCCAGATCCGGGCCACATCTGGTATATGTGGATTGCACGCGTCCTAGATGTGGGCCGACACTATGTAGCTGTCTGAGATGTTATTAAACATGGAAATGTTAATTTATTTGTTCTTGGTGGACTAGATCTGCTATGGACTTGCTACCGCTAATAGATACACAGACACGCTGCTGTGAGCATGTAAGATATGTTGCTGCTGCATACATAGACATACATGAATCCTGTAGCAGATTTAGGCAGGTGGAGCTGGAGGAGGTGGAGGGGTTCAGAGGAACTCTAATAGCGGGCTGCAGGGCTACGAACCAGGCTGACATCAATGAACCGGACTATTTAAATGTTGAGCAAGCAATCTCATTGGCTGCAGGATCAGCAAAGGCCAATCAGGTCATGCCATGCGATTATATTGTTATTGCTTCCAGATTGCATGTAAAGAGCATGTATATATATATGGTACTGTACTGTATATATACAGTACCAGTCAAAAGTTTGGAAACATTACTATTTTTACATTACTATTTCTGAAGGATCATGTGACACTGAAGACTGGAGTAATGGCTGATGAAAATTCAGCTTTGCATCCCAGAAATAAATAATATTTTAGAATATATTACAATAGAAAACCATTATTTTAAATGGTAATAATAATTCACAATATTATTGTTTTTTCTGTATTTTTAATCAAATAAATGCAGGCTGGAAGAGCACAAGATACTTCTTTCAAATAATTAATAGTAATGTTTCCAAACTTTTGACCGGTACTAACTATATATATATTTATTTATTAGGGCCTGAGCACCGATGGTGTGACGACCCTATTGGAATTGCTTTGCTTATTATACATTTATATAATGCTGTGATTTTTTTTGTCTTAACATATTTTGGTTGTTGTTCCTCTTCTTCTTCTCCTTATTAATAATAATAATGATTATGATGATAATGATTATGAAGTTGCAAGTAGCATATGTGCAGTTTGTATTTCATTTAATTAAAAACAACTTATAAACAGAGATTCTTATCAATTACCTTTTGATTTTTTCCTCTGAGATGGAAACAGGCCCTAAACGACACAAACTGTTGTTGGTCCCTTCACATGTCAGTCAGTCAGACAGTCTCTCTCAGTCAGTGGGTGATTCTTGGCCAGAATCGGCTGCAATGAACACCAGACTGTATGCCATTAATCAAAAGTGGTGCTACGCAAGACTACCACTCATGCACAATTTGTAAATGTGGGTGATTTTTTTGATTAGAGCTGTAAATCTTCTTGCCTGGACAGAGTCTGTGTAAAGGTGTCAGACACACAGATCTGTCTCCCTCCGACTCTCTCGAAATGATTAAGTTTTTTGGATAGCTGTGTGCTGTAATCTGCTGTCTGACCAGGCCCAGATGGAACAAACATTATCTCTTTTTTTCATTCAGTGTAGCAGTAACATGCACAACGGGCCAAAACTCGAGGCAAGTGCAGGCGTTAGAGCAGTAACCTATCATGCAATCAATGCGAATGTGTTTCTGATCTAAATAGGTGAGGTTTCATTTCATTATAACTGTAAGTAAAACTGAAGTAGTCAAGGTGATTTCCCTTTTCTCTCAGTATTCTCCCATTAAAAGTGAATTGTTTCACTTGAATTTGGGTTTTGTATGTGGGTTCCTGATGTGGTACGGGGAGATTTCACATAAAAAATGTAATACAATTTTAATGTTTAAAACATGACATTAAAATTGTATTTTTGTCAAATAGAGTAACTTTAATTAAACAACTCAAAAGAAAGAATTAGTGTATATGGAAACAACCAACACCAGACAATGAACTGTGGAAACTCAAGATCTTAAATAGACAGGATAATGAACTCAATGATAAACAGGTGTGCTCTAATTAATAACATAATGAATAACCATGACAACAAAAGATTAGCGGGAGCACAGGAAAGCAAGAGAAGCAAACTGAAGGTCTTTGAAAATGAAACCAAAACTGTGTATATTTTTGGATACACAGGACTAAACTTTTTTTAACAAAACAGAACAAGTGTAATTTCATATTAAAGAGCCCATTAATTATGGTCTGCTCCAAAATAAATTGGTCAAAAATAGCAGATAAAAAGTAATGTAAAAAATCCTACATCTAACAAGTAGTATCTATCTATCTATCTATCTATCTATCTATCTATCTATCTATCTATCTATCTATCTATCTATCTATCTATCTATCTATCTATCTATCTATCTATCTATCTATCTATCTATCTATCTATCTATCTATCTATCTATCTATCTATCTATCCTTATGAATATATCTTATTGTTTAATATGTATTATCATTCATTCATTAATACCTGTTAAGTGTATATCAATGGTTTATATGAATATTTATATTGAAATTTCTATGAATCACATTCTATTTTAACTCTATACTTTCTCTGAGAGCTGATTTACAGTTCCCTTTATCGAAAAAGGGAACTTCGAGATGCGTCGAACGACACGGTGGGAACGCCTCTTGCGTGATTGCGTCTGAAGCATCTATGCCAACTAGTCCAATGGAATGAGAGAATGAGCGTCACGGGCGGGTGACGTCATGAACCAGGAAAGGATAAGAGCACTTCCGCTGCTCGCCGGCATTTAGCTTCTGTGCCTCAGCAAGCGATCTGTGTCAAACTGTCTCTGTCTATTTATTGTTGTCTGTTACAATATTGTTGGAAACGTGATGGCGAAACAAGTTTACAAGCAGTGTGTTCCTCCCTGCCCGCGTTATTTAACGGGTGGGGACACACACGAGCTTTGTGTGATTTGTTTGGGATTTGAGCATGCAGCCTCAGCCTTCGAGGGGGCTGAGTGCCAGCATTGTGAGAAGCTACCGCTTCGCATGCTCAGATCCCGCCTGTCACTCTTTGATAAACAGAGTGGGCAGGCTCGCGATCCACAAGGATCAGGACCCGCGTCTGCCGAGGCAACGCGGAGAATGCATTCTTGGGGATCGCAGTTAGATCTCGCAGAGGGGTTCGAGACGGGTCCGCGGACCTTTTCTCCTTCCCTTCCTGGGAGATCTAGCTCTCCTCTCCCGGTGTCGGAAGCACGCTCTGCGGTTTCTCTCCGCCCGGGAAGAGAGCTCTCCCTTTCTGCATTGTTCTTCTTCTGAGGAAGTTGATGTTATGAGTGTTGAAAGTGAGAATGCACACACGGGGGAAAGAGACACACAATTTATTTCCCCGGCGTATGATGAGCTGGTGGATGTCATGTCACGAGCTGTAGAGAAGTTAAATATTGAATGGCCATCTGAGAATAAAAACACTCGCCCTAAAAGCAAGTTAGATGAGCGATTTCTCTCTTCAGCCACATTATGTCCACCACGAGGGCTCCCATTTTTCCCTGATTTACATAGTGAAATATCTAGATCTTGGAATAAGCCATATTCATCTCGTGTTTTTAGCCCTCAAACCACCACTTATTCAAGAATTAGAGGGCTAAAAGAATATGGTTATGAATCGATGCCCCAGGCTGAGCAGATGCTGTGTTGCGGCACAGCATCGGTTTCGCGCCCTCTGAGGGGGGCTTTAGAGCAGTCAGGTCAGGTAGTTCCTGCCGTTATGTTTCAGGCTCCAGATTTGGCTCTCTCAGTAACACCAGAGACCAGCCTCGAGAGGCTGGTTCCCTTAGTAAATTTTCTGGCAGCGTGGAAACTTCTGCCGAATATTTCTCCTTGGGTCCTGCAGATTGTAGAGATAGGATACAGAATCCAGTTCGGTTCTCGTCCTCCTCGTTACAGCGGGGTGCTGCCCACAGTGGTGCGTCCCGAGCAGGCTCTGGTATTGGAACAGGAAGTAAAGGCCCTGTTAGCAAAAGAAGCTATAGAACAGGTGTACTCTCCCGACAGAGAATCGGGTTTTTACAGCCGCTATTTCATTGTTCCAAAGAAGGATGGGGGGTTGCGTCCCATTTTAGATCTTCGTCTGTTGAATCGGTCAGTTCAGAAACTCAAGTTCAAGATGTTGACCATCAAACAGATCGTGACCCAAATCAGATCCAAGGACTGGTTCGTCACGATAGATCTAAAGGATGCATACTTCCATATCTCCATCCTCCCTCAGCACAGGAAGTTCCTAAGGTTTTCTTTCGGGGGCAAAGAATACCAGTATCGGGTTCTTCCTTTCGGCCTAGCTCTGTCACCCCGCACATTCACGAAATGCATGGATGCAGCTTTAGCCCCTCTCAGGCTTCAGGGCATACGCATTTTGAATTATATCGACGACTGGCTGATTCTAGCGGAATCAGAGCAGTTGGCGGTTCGACACCGAGGTGTCGTTCTCGCTCATATACGAATGTTGGGGTTGAGGCTCAATGCCAAGAAGAGTGTACTTTCTCCAGTACAGAGAACCACTTTCCTTGGTGTGGTATGGGATTCAGTGACGATGAGGGCCAGCCTGTCGCCCGTACGTGTAGCTGCTATCCTGTCAGCCATCAAAGAGCTAAAGCTAGGTCAGTCACGCACTGTAAAACAGTTCGAGAGACTGTTGGGTCTACTGGCAGCAGCGTCCAACGTGATACCTTTTGGCCTGCTGTACATGAGGCCTTTACAGTGGTGGCTCAGAACCAGAGGGTTCTCCCAGAGGGGAAACCCGTTTCGTATGATCAAGGTTTCGCGGCGATGCCTTCGTGCCTTAGAGATATGGAAAAAACACTGGTTCTTAACCCAGGGTCCGGTGTTGGGAGCTCTTTGCCATCGAGTAGTGATCTCGACAGATGCTTCTCTCACCGGCTGGGGAGCGGTAATGGAAGGCCGCTCGGTTCAGGGTCTGTGGAAAAGCCATCATCTTTCTTGGCACATAAATTGCCTGGAGATGATGGCTGTCTTCAATGCGTTGAGACATTTCCTTCCGGACCTAAGAGGCCATCATGTGCTCGTTCGAACAGACAACACATCTGTGGTCTCTTATCTGAACCGCCAGGGGGGTCTGCGCTCGCGTCCGCTTTGCAAACTGGCGCACCAGATCCTTCTGTGGTCTCTGGGGAAGGTACTCTCCCTGAGGGCAGTGTATATTCCTGGGGACCAGAATATAGGAGCAGACATCCTGTCGAGGCAGGAGCTGAGGCCAGGGGATTGGAGACTCCACCCCGAGGCGGTGGAGAAAATCTGGGAGGCTTATGGTCAGGCAGAGGTGGATCTGTTCGCGTCTCAGAACACGACGCACTGTCCGCTCTGGTATTCTCTGACGCACCCAGCCCCCCTGGGGCTGGATGCCATGGTGCAGACGTGGCCGAGGCTACGTCTGTACGCCTTTCCCCCTGTTGCTCTGCTCCCAGGAGTTCTGGAGAGGGTCCGTCGGTATGGAATAAGCCTACTGCTAGTAGCACCACGCTGGCCAAGTCGGATCTGGTTTGCGGACCTGATCCTTCTTCTAGACGGGCCTCCATTGGAGATCCCTTTGAGGAGGGACCTTCTGTCTCAGGCCGGGGGCACAATATTTCACCCTCGGCCAGAGATATGGAATCTTTGGGTTTGGCCTCTGAGGGGGCCCAACTTATAGATAGTGGTCTTTCAGCTGAGGCTGCTGAGACCATCTTAAGCTCCAGAGCTCCAGCTACGAGGAAACTGTATGCGCTTAAATGGAGAGTTTTCTCCTTATGGTGTCACCGACACCAGTGGGATCCAGTTAACTGTTCTGTCAACACAGTACTCGAGTTCCTGCAGGAGCGCTTTGTGTCAGGTCTTTGTCCTTCCACACTAAAAGTTTACGTGGCAGCCATTGCGGCTTACCATACTATGGTGGGAGGTATATCTTTGGGTCGAGACCCCCTGATTACACGTTTCCTTCGTGGCACCTTGAGGCTGAGGCCTGCAATCCGCACTAAGGTGCCAGCTTGGGATTTGACTATAGTTCTAGAAGGCCTGTCTAGGGCCCCATTCGAGCCCTTAGATTCGGTTTCAGAAAAGTTCCTGACTTTCAAGACTATCTTTCTGCTAGCTATTTCGTCCCTAAAGAGAGTTGGCGACCTTCAGGCTCTTTCGGTCTCCCCCACCTGCCTTGAATTTGCACCGGGGATGGTCAAGGCGTTCCTATATCCAAAACAGGGATACGTCCCTAAGGTTCCAACCTTGATTCCGAGGCCTATTGTGCTGCAGGCTTTCTGTCCTCCTCCATTTGCAACTGCGGACCAGGAAAGACTGCACCTGTTGTGTCCAGTGCGAGCATTGGACACATATGTACATCGGACTTCCTCATTCAGAAAGTCCGACCAATTACTGATTTGCTTTGGATCACCTAAAAAAGGTCTTCCTGCTTCAAAACAGACAGTCAGTAAGTGGATAGTCGAGGCTATTTCACTAGCATACGAGTACTCGGGCCAGCCTTGTCCTTTGGTGGTCCGAGCCCACTCGACCAGGAGTATGGCGGCTTCTAAAGCAATATTGCAGGGGGTATCTCTTCAAGATGTTTGTGATGCGGCGGGCTGGTCCTCTCCGCTCACATTCGTGAGATTTTACAGTCTGGACCTGGATGCTGCCCCAGGTTCTCAGGTGCTGAGTCAGTCCCTCCAGGATTTCGCGATGTCGCGATCGCAACTATTAACGCAACTTCAACAAATCCACGTGAATTCAGTGCGCCTTGCAATTTTGACCAATCACCGCAACTTTTCTGCAACTTTGACCAATCATCGCGCCGCGGTCCCCCGCAAAGCGTCGTCATACGTCAGCAAACTCGCTTGTTTTGTTCAGAAGACGCGCAGCAGATGTGGGCTGCCAAGTGCCAACGTCTCACATTTAGGCTACCTACAAAAATAACAGCCAGTGTTGCCAACTTAGTGCCTTTAGTGACAAAAAAAAGCGACTAGAGACAAATCTAGCGACTTTTTGGACAAACCTCAGTAACCAAATGTTGCCAGCACAATCCTGCGAGCGCGAGGTTTGCTTTCTCCCTGCCGTCACATCTCTCTGCGTCCCTGTTCAGTGAACGGCTGATCGGAGCAGCGGCCGACAGACGTGAATAAGCAGTGTTGTTTCCACGGACTTATCACTTATCTGCTTCTCTTTTGTTTTATATTTAAAGAATTTTCCATTTTATTTTACTTTCTTTTCTTGTGTTTATCACTTGTAATACTCACAGTGCATTAGTTCACCCAGTTCCCGAACTCTCTCAATTCAGATAATTTTTTTACACATAAAAAAATAGCTACTCGTTATATTGCCTGAAAAAAAATAAATAAGGAAACGAGAACGGCTTTATTGGATATTCGGCTATATTATATTATATTATATTATATTATATTATATTATATTATATTATATATTATATTATAGTATTAAACTTTAGATTTTTCCACCATTTAACTTTTGTGGCTATTCCTAAGAAAACTGTATTTTCCACTTTATTAGTATTGGCATCTTTCAACATAAATGCTGCTTAATGTTTGTGAGGTTCTGCACATTTACATTTTTGCAGGTGCAGATCTTGTTTAAAAAAAGTTTAGTTTGTTAGATTTTGCTGTCTTTAAATCGTTTGTTTTGCCTTTTTATAAGGTTACTAAAGGTTAGTTAGTGGGTTTGTTCTCATTAACGTGTTACAAAGTGAGCACGTTTGTCTCTGAAGTAAATTCTGGACTACAATAGACCAGATGGTGAACAGTGTTTTCTGTGGGACATAATAAGTCCCTTCGGGGTGGAATTTGGGCTTTTTCACTTAGTAAACCTGCACAAAAAAAATATATATAATACAATAAAGGAAGGGAAAAAGCCAAAAAGCATAATATAAGCACTTTAAGTAAAAATCTATCTACATTTGCAGTTTTAACCTAAAAACAAATGCAGAAGAACATCGCAACTTTCATCGCAACTTTTTGGAAAAGCGGCCGCAACATCAGGCATTTTAGGCCGCAACAATCACAAAAAAGGCCCGCGAAATCCTGGAGGGACTGCTGAGTGCTTAGATCAACAAGAAAGAAAGACTGACACTCAGTTACTTGTAATTATGGCGGGTTGGGTATTCTCGTTCCCACCGTGTCGTTCGACGCATCTCGAAGTTCCCTTTTTCGATAAAGGGAACGTCTCAGGTTACTATTGTAACCATAGTTCCCTGAGAAACAGGGAACGAGACGATGCGTCCCCCTGCCATACTTCCTGCGTCCCTGCGATCGGCTTGCTTCGGCACTGTCGAAGCTAAATGCCGGCGAGCAGCGGAAGTGCTCTTATCCTTTCCTGGTTCATGACGTCACCCGCCCGTGACGCTCATTCTCTCATTCCATTGGACTAGTTGGCATAGATGCTTCAGACGCAATCACGCAAGAGGCGTTCCCACCGTGTCGTTCGACGCATCGTCTCGTTCCCTGTTTCTCAGGGAACTATGGTTACAATAGTAACCTGAGACGTTTTTCTCAGTCGCTTTGGTGCATTTCTCACATCACTATTCACATTTGCACAACAGTTAGTTCAACATCCACAACATTTAGTCATTTGTGGACATCATAGTAGCAGTTTCTCATTCCTTCCAACAAATTGCAAATGCTTTTGGACATGCATCAATTGCTTTCAGACAACTCTCTGCTGTTCTATAACATAATCATTTGCTTATGTCATGTCAGTCAAAATTAACTATTCTTGTTTATGCTGAATAGTCATTCCATATAAAACTAATAGTCCTCATTTCATTGTTTGAGTCATCACATACAAAAATGTTAAACTAGGTGTCAAAATCTGTCAAAGAATTTTTTTTAATCTTTTTTTTTTCATGAAAATGTCTCCTACTGTAAATTGAACAATTTCTCTCAGGTGAACGTCTCAGGTTACTATTGTAACCATAGTTCCCTGAGAACAGGGAACGAGACGATGCGTCGAAACGCTGCGGGAACGCCTTCTGCGTGATTGCGTCTGAAGCATCTATGCCAACTAGTCCAATGGAAAAAGGGAATGAGCGTCACGGGCGGGTGACGTCATGACCAGGAAAGGATAAGAGCACTTCCGCTGCTCGCCGGCATTTAGCTTCGACAGTGCCGAAGCAAGCCGATCGCAGGGACGCCAGAAGTATGGCAGGGGGACGCATCGTCTCGTTCCCTGTTCTCAGGGAACTATGGTTACAATAGTAACCTGAGACGTTCCCTTATCGAAAAGGGAACTTCGAGATGCGTCGAAACGCTGCGGGAACGAGAATACCCAATGCGCCATAATTCAAGTACCTGAGTGTCAGACTGTTCAGCTAAGCACTAAGCACCTGAGAACCTGGGGCAGCATCCAGGTCCAAACTGTAAAATCTCACGAATGTGAGCGGAGAGGACCAGCCCGCCACATCACAAACATCTTGGAGAGAAACCCCATGCAACAAGGCTTTAGAAGCCGCCATACTCCTGGTGGAATGAGCTCGGACCGCCAAAGGACAAGGCTGGCCCGAGTACTCATAAGCAAGTGAAATAGCCTCGACTATCCACTTACTGACTGTCTGTTTTGAAGCAGGAAGACCTTTTTTAGGTGATCCAAAGCAAATAAATAGTTGATCGGACTTCCTGATTGAGGATGTCCGATGTACATATGTGTCCAATGCTCGCACTGGACACGACAAGTGCAGTCTTTCCTGGTCCGCAGTTGCAAACGGAGGAGGACAGAAAGCCTGCAGCACAATAGGCCTCGGAGTCAAGGTAGGCACCTTAGGGACGTATCCCTGTTTTGGATAAAGGAACGCCTTGACCATCCCCGGAGCAAATTCAAGGCAGGTGGGGGAGACCGAAAGAGCCTGAAGGTCACCAACTCTCTTGAGGGACGAAATAGCTAGGAGAAAGATGGTCTTAAGAGTAAGGAACTTCTCTGAGACCGATTCTAAGGGCTCGAATGGAGCCCTAGACAGGCCTTCTAGAACTACAGTCAAATCCCAAGCTGGCACCTTAGTGCGAGTTGCAGGCCTCAGCCTCAAAGTGCCACGAAGGAAACGTGTAATCAGGGGGTCTCGACCCAGAGATATACCTCCCACCATGGTGTGATAAGCCGCAATGGCTGCCACGTAAACTTTTAGTGTAGAAGGACATAGACCTGACACAAAGCGCTCCTGCAGGAACTCGATTACTGTGTTGACAGAACAATTAACCGGATCCCACTGATGTCGGTGACACCATAAGGAGAAGACTCTCCATTTAAGCGCATAGAGTTTCCTCGTAGCTGGAGCTCTGGAGCTTAGGATGGTCTCAACAGCCTCAGCTGAAAGACCACTATCTACAAGTTGGGCCCCCTCAGAGGCCAAACCCAAAGATTCCATATCTCTGGCCGAGGGTGAAATATTGTGCCCCCGGCCTGAGACAGAAGGTCCCTCCTCAAAGGGATCCCCAATGGAGGCCCGTCTAGAAGAAGGATCAGGTCCGCAAACCAGATCCGACTTGGCCAGCGTGGTGCTACTAGCAGTAGGCTTATCCCACACTGACGGACCCGCTCCAGAACTCCTGGGAGCAGAGCAACAGGGGGAAAGGCGTACAGACGTAGCCTCGGCCACGTCTGCACCATGGCATCCAGCCCCAGGGGGGCCGGGTGAGTAAGTGAATACCAGAGGGGACAGTGCGTCGTGTTGTGAGACGCGAACAGGTCCACCTCTGCTCTGCCATATGCCTCCCAGATTTTCTCCACCGCCTCGGGGTGGAGTCTCCAGTCCCCTGGCCTCAGCTCCTGCCTCGACAGGATGTCTGCTCCTATATTCTGGTCCCCAGGAATATACACTGCCCTCAGGGAGAGTACCTTCCCCAGGGACCACAGGAGGATCTGGTGCGCCAGTTTGCAAAGCGGACGCGACCTCAGACCCCCCTGGCGGTTCAGATAAGAGACCACTGATGTGTTGTCTGTTCGAACGAGCACATGATGGCCTCTTAGGTCCGGAAGGAAATGTCTCAACGCATTGAAGACAGCCATCACCTCCAGGCAAATGATGTGCCACGAAAGATGATGGCTTTTCCACAGACCCTGAACCGAGCGGCCTTCCATTACCGCTCCCCAGCCGGTGAGGGAAGCATCTGTCGAGAAAGTAGCTCGATGGCAAAGAGCTCCCAACACCGGGCCTTGGGTTAAGAACCAGTGTTTCCTCCATATCTCTAAGGCACGAAGGCATCGCCGCGTAACCTTGATCATACGGAGTGGGTTTCCCCTCGGGGAGAACCCTCTGGTCCTGAGCCACCACTGTAAAGGCCTCATGTACAGCAGGCCAAAAGGTACACGTTGGACGCTGCTGCCAGTAGACCCAACAGTTTCTCGAACTGTTTTACAGTGCGTGACTGACCTAGCTTTAGCTCTTTGGTGGCTGCCAGGATAACAGCTACACGAACGGGCGATAGGCTGGCCCTCATCGTCACTGAATCCCATACCACACCAAGGAAAGTGGTTCTCAATACTGGAGAAAGCACACTCTTCTTGGTATTGAGCATCAACCCCAACATCTGCATAAGAGCGAGAACGACACCTCGGTGCCGAACCGCCAACTGCTCCGATTCCGCAGAATCAGCCAGTCACCGATGTAGTTCAGAATACGTACGCCCTGAAGCCCAAGGGGGCTAGAGCTGCATCCACGCATTTCATGAACGTGCGGGGTGATAAAGCTAGACCAAAAGGAAGAACCCGATATTGGTATTCTTTGCCCCCGAAAGAAAACCCTAGGAACTTCCTGTGCTGAGGGAGGATGGAGATATGGAAGTATGCATCCTTTAGATCTATCGTGACAAACCAGTCCTCGGATCTGATTTGGGTCACGATCTGCTTGAGGGTCAGCATCTTGAACTTGAGTTTCTGAACTGACCGATTCAACAGGCGAAGATCTAAAAAGGGATGCAACCCTCCATCCTTTTTTGGAACAATGAAATAACGGCTGTAAAAACCCGACTCTCGGTCGGGTGAGTACACCTGTTCTATAGCCTCTTTGCTAACAGGGCCCTTACTTCTTGCTCCATTACCAGAGCCTGCTCGGGATGCACCACTGTGGGTAGCACCCCGCTGTAACGAGGAGGACGAGAGCCAAACTGGATTCTGTATCCTTTCTCTACAATCTGCAGGACCCAATGAGAAATATTCGGCAGAAGCTTCCACGCTGCCAGAAAATTTACTAAGGGAACCAGCCTCTCGAGGCTGGTCTCCGGTGTTACTGAGAGAGCCAAATCTGGAGCCTGAAACATACCGGCAGGAACTACCTGACCTGACTGCTCTAAAACCCCCCTCAGAGGGCACGAAACCGATGCTGTGCCGCAGCATAGCACCAGCGACTCGCTGGAGACCACTGCGCCCTGAAGCACCAGAGGTGGCAGGGTTGGCAGGAGGGTCTCGTGAGGACCCCGAAGTGGAACGGGCACCGTATAATGAGGTGAACACCGCTCCACTCCGGTCGGGGCTGTCCTCACAGGCCTGATGCCTAAGCATCAGGACCTTTTTTTTTTTTTTTTTTGAACCGAAGCTTTCTTCGCCTGAAGAACAGTCCTCAGATCCGGCTTAGGCTTAGGCGACTTCGGTTGAGAGGGTTGCGTCTGTCTCCAGTATCTACATGGAGGAACACGAGACGCAGCACTCTCTTTCTATGCACATAATATGATGAACTCGACGGCTGGGGCTGCTCACGCCCAGCAGCCCCAGGGGGGCTGGACACAGCGAGGGAGAAACCTTATTATATATATATATATATTTTTTATATATATATATATCTTTTATCACCTAACAACGACCGCATGGAATGCGTCGCCGAAGAGACCCGAAGGCTCAAATTTCGCTATATCCAGAACCCCAGCAGATCGGCCTGATAAGCCTGGAGCATTATAATATAGATTTCTATAAACATTCTCCAGCTGACCTGCTGCCGTATAAGCTTTACCCATAAAACCAAAGTAGTTCTGCTTAAACCTACGCGCTGCCTCGGCAAACGCGAGATCCCAGCCACAGAATCTTATTTTTGCAAAATACACTCGAAATCTAAGCGGTGCCTCGGCAAACGCGAGATCCGAGCTAGATTCTGATTACAACATTAAACCTACACGCTGCCTCGGCAAACGCGAGATTCTTTAGTATAGGCTTATGAGCAAAGCAGAGACTTAAATGATGATACTGGACCAGGTGAAAAAATAGCATTTTCCTATTTTTATTTCTGTTCAGCCTGGCGCATCATATCATAACCGTAATCTTTCAACCCTCTAATCTTGAATAAACATTTAACACGAGGGCTGAAGGTAGTGATAAATACGGTTTATTCCATAATTTAAATATTCAGTGTGTAAATCAGGGAAAAAATGGAAGCCTCGTGGAGGAGATAATGTGATAGAAATAAGAAAACGCTCGTCAAGTTTCTTAGGACGAGCGTTCCTTTTTCTCAGCTGGCCATTAAATATTTAATTTACTAACAGCACGGGACAAAACCTCCACCAGTTCATCATATACTGGAAAAATAGATGGCGAATCTAATTCAACAGTGTGTGTGCTTGCTTTCACTTTCAATATTCTTAACACAAACCTCCTCGGAGGAAGAAAATGAAGGAAAAAAAAAAGGGCTTTCTCTCCCCGAGCGGAAGAAACCGCAGAGCGTGCTTCCAACACCGGGGAGATAGAGCTGGATCTTCCGGGCAAGGAAGAAGAAAAGGCCCTCGGACCGTTCTCCCACCCCCCAAAAGATCCTTTTGCGATCCCCAGGAATGCATTCTCCGCGCCGCCTCGGCAAACGCGGGTCCTGTATCCCGTGAGAATCGCGAGCCTGCCACTATCATACAGAGTGACAGGCGAGAGCAGAGCATGCTAATCTGGTAGTTTCACTTTCACAATGTTAGCACTCAGCATGCTCTTACTCTCAAACAAATTGACACAAAGCTGTGTGTGTCCCCACCCGTTTAAATAAACGCGGGCAGGGAGGAACACACTGTTTGTACATTTGTTTCGCCATAACGTTTCCGACAATATTGTAACAGACAACAATAAATAGACAGAGACAGTTTGACACAGATCGCTTGCTGAGGCACAGAAGCATAAATGCCGGCGAGCAGCGGAAGTGCTCTTATCCTTTCCTGGTCATGACGTCACCCGCCCGTGACGCTCATTCCCTTTTTCCATTGGACTAGTTGGCATAGATGCTTCAGACGCAATCACGCAGAAGGCGTTCCCGCAGCGTTTCGACGCATCTCGAAGTTCCCTTTTCGATAAGGGAACTTATGTGGCCAGACAGAGAGGAACGTCTGGATGTGCATGAATGATTACAGTACTATGTATGTTGTATGTTCAGTTCCAATATGTACTGCAATATTGTTTACAGTTGTGCACAGCTCTACCCAAAGGGAGTGTATGTTTGTTGTAAATAAGGGTGTATTTTTTCCTTTTGCACAATGCTGTGAACAAATTAGAATTGCAAAGAGCATATGCAGTAACAATGTGAAACATACACATTCAGTGTCTTGTACTCAGTTACCTCACTAAATACAGCAATGTGTAACTTTACTGTAATTTTAATAGTATATAGCAAATAGTATATAGTGCTGTCTTGAGCATTTCCAGGTAGTGTCACCAAGATCTGACTTTTTTGAATTGGAAAACATTTATAGAGTAAACTGTCATAATGAAAACATGACAAAGCCACTTGACTATCTTGTAACAATGGTGTCAGGACTTTTCATATTGACGACACTGACACTTTCATTGACATGAAAACTTGCCTTTGAGGAATGAACTATCCATTTTGAGCAAGTGACACGCTTTTGCAGGTTATCAACTAGGTTTTGCAGTTTGAACTAATTGTTTTGAGAACTGCATTAACTGTTGTGCAAATGTAAATAGTGATGTGAGAAATGCACCAAAGCGACTGAGAAAAACTGTAAAATGCAATTCTCTTTGCGTTTGTGAATTTAAAAGGCAATTCAATTCTAAATGGCACACGATCCTGTCTTGATCAACTTCCCGTTTTATAATGATATTTGAATAATTTTGTCAAACTATACTCATGAGACAATTTAATTTCTTGCAATCCTGGTTGTTAGGGGACGAGGGAGCAATCTGGGTCTGGATTTATTTCTGGTTAAATATAAAACCGTTCAGCGAACAGGTGGTTGGAGGATTTTCCACTTTTCCTCGCTGCCATTTGGTTGCAATTAAGTGTAATATGGGATGTCACAGTCCCAGCATAGTTTTGCTGGACATCTAACTTTTAATGTTTGTTTTAGAGATTCACTGTGGCATATGGTTTTTGCTGTGTGGCTTATGGCAAATTAGGGAAAGAAGTCATTATAGCAGATGTTTCCAGGACATAAAAAAAAAAAACACATAATTTTGTTTACAGCATTTTAAAGTGAATTGCCCATCACTAGTGATATAACCATTGAGCAATATCCATTAAGACTATCCAGTTGTGTCTGTATAGCAATTCCATTGCATATGAACATGTGCGTGTTTAAATACATGAAGTTATTTAAGTTATCTTCCTTATCTGAGGAACAATCATTTTAGCAACCAGTCACAACTGTATTTTATTTGTTTGATGCTTTAGGACAATTTTAGCAATCATCTTGACAAAGTACTGTTTGGACAACAGTACCAAAATGTTTTTATCTGTGAAATATTAAGTTTCAAAATTATATCACATTATTAATGTTTAAAACAGGAATAAAAACCTATGCCTTGGAAGCAGGCCTGCCCACAGAAATTAATTAAACTAAGTGTTGTAGTATAACCAGCAAGAGAGCAGTGATGTGTGAACTGAATTTGGTGACAGTATCACATTGACTATTGAATATCTTTCATAATATAAAATGTGCAAAAGGGTTTGGGTTTTTTACTTTGCAGACAGTCCCTTGTTCGAAATTTCTCTCAACTGCCTGTTTAGAGACAAATTGGTAGTATAAAGCTCATTTTATAATAACGGTGGGACTGACTGACGTGGAGCTCAGGATCGGCAGGACTGACGTGGAGCTCAGATCGCGGGATGACGTGGAGCTCAGGCTCGGCTGACGTGGAGCTCAGGCTCAGCTGACGTGGAGCTCAGGATCGGCAGACTGACGTGAGCTCAGGCTCGCTGACGTGGAGCTCAGGATCGGCGGGACTGACGTGGAGCTCAGGCTCGGCTGACGTGGAGCTCAGGATCGGCGGGACTGACGTGGAGCTCAGGCTCGGCTGACGTGGAGCTCAGGCTCAGCTGACGTGGAGCTCAGGATCGGCAGGACTGACGTGGAGCTCAGGCTCGGCTGACGTGGAGCTCAGGATCGGCGGGACTGACGTGGAGCTCAGGCTCGGCTGACGTGGAGCTCAGGCTCAGCTGACGTGGAGCTCAGGATCGGCAGGACTGACGTGGAGCTCAGGCTCGGCTGACGTGGAGCTCAGGCTCGGCTGACGTGGAGCTCAGGATCGGCGGGACTGACGTGGAGCTCAGGATCGGCGGGACTGACGTGGAGCTCAGGCTCGGCTGACGTGGAGCTCAGGATCGGCGGGACTGACGTGGAGCTCAGGCTCGGCTGACGTGGAGCTCAGGCTCGGCTGACGTGGAGCTCAGGATCGGCAGGACTGACGTGGAGCTCAGGCTCGGCTGACGTGAGCTCAGGCTCGGCTGACGTGAGCTCAGGATCGGCGGGACTGACAGTGGAGCTCAGGCTCAGTTGACGTGGAGCTCAGGCTCGGCTGACGTGGAGCTCAAGCCGCTGACGTGGAGCTCAGGCTCGGCAGGACTGACGTGAAGAAGCTAAGGCTCGGCAGGACTGACGTGGAGCTCAGGCTCGGCAGGGCTGACGTGAGTTCAGGCTCGGCAGGACTGACGTGAAGAAGCTCAGGCTCGGCAGGACTGACGTGAAGAAGCTCAGGCTCGGCAGGACTGACGTGAAGAAGCTCAGGCTCGGCAGGACTGACGTGAAGAAGCTCAGGCTCAGCGGTCTCGATGGAACGAGACCCTGGAGTGGAAGAGGGTAACTGTGGTTGAGTGGGGGTGGTGTCTTCACCAACCTCACCGACAGTGAGGGAAGAACCACTCAACTTTAGCACATAATATATATAACGAGCCAGGGAACAAGTGGTAGCTGCCGCCGGAACTTTCTGATAAAAGTCATCATCCAACCCACAACAAAAGACGGTCTTCAAGGTGTCCTCATGTCAAGGTACTTTATGCTCCTGGTCGAGGAACTCCTCTACATTCCTGCTTCCCTTACTACATATACTGATTGGCTTCATCACTGTCTCCTCTCCACCAATAAGCTGGTGTGTGGTGGGCGTTCTGGCGCAATATGGCTTCCGTCACATCATCCAGGTGGAGCTGCACATTGGTGGTGCTTGAGGAGATTCCCCCTCCCATGTAAAGCGCTTTGAGTACTTAGAAAAGCGCTATATAAATGTAATGAATAAATTATTAATTACATAGTCATCGATTGGCCGAACATCTTGGAAGCGGGTGAGGAGAGAATGAGCTTCTGTCATGGTGTGGTGTAGACCGAAGAAGACGAAGATACAAAAAAGCTCCAATACAAACTTTTACTAATAATATAACTCCAATGGGTACAAACAGGCAGGATGAACACACACACACTGGTTAGCTATAGGCATAATGGTTTTTATACTGTACAAACTGTATATTCTATTCCCTTACACTAACCCTAACCCTAAACCTACCCATGGGGACCCTTGTGTACCCATCGGGACCCACAATTGGAGTCCCCATGAGTCTGCATTCGGGTTTAAGTCCCCACCAGGATAGAAAAACATGTACACACACACACACACGCAAGCACGCACACACAACACACACACACACAGAGTGGACACAGATGAGTGCCGGAAAAACAGAACAAAGGAAGACATGTGACATGGGGGGACTGTAACACCGACAAAATAAGCTGTGGAAAATTGTAAGTAATCTAAGAGCTTTACATAGCTTTTTACAGCTCACATCAGGTTTTGCGTGTTTTTTTCACCCCAAAATTTTTCCCACCATGTCCCTTTAGGGACTCCTTCCACTGTTGGCCACTGGTTACTTTCACTTTATGCTGACTCACCCTTGTTTTCTTGCCATTGTGCGTTATTTGCTTATTTGCATCAGTTCCCTGGACAACAGTTCTCTGTTTTCACTGTTTGTTTTAAATAACCAGAACAGAGAACAGAGATCATTGTCTACATCACAGAAATCATATGTTCGCCTATTTTTTCATTTATCCCTGAAGCGAACGTGTTTACAAAAATCTTCCTTTATTTGAGTGGAAGGAAGCTTACGGAAAATTCACAGAAAAATGAGACAGGCTCATTCAGGTCAGTTAAAATCTATTTACAGATTAAAGTTATATGTAGCCTATTTTCAGGAGATTTGGGTATGTGGTGGGGTTAATGGACATGGTCATGCAGTACATTATAAGTATAATAAACAGCCAACATGCTAGTATGCTAATAAGAAACTAGTTAATAGTTAATATGTGTTTCCTAATCTAAAGTGTTATCATATTTTCATATTGGAACACAGAAAACCAACTCTTAAACCGCATAAAATAAATTGTAAAAACTTTTAATTTGATTTTGCAAAGAGTAGGCTACCACTAATGAAATGGATATTAAAACCATGACTTTTTTTACTATTACATAACGTTAGCCTAGTAGCATATTTGCCTAAGTCATGTTTATTTTAAATATGTCTAACAATTATGGTATAAGGCTAACGATAAGCTGCCTGCTCTGACAGATCTGAGGATTTTGATGCTGGGAAGAACTGGATCAGGAAAGAGTGCAACTGGAAACAACATCCTGGGTCAAAGAAAGTTTAAAGAGAATGTTGTTACTCCAATCGCTATGAGAAAAAAAGTATCTGTGGGTCAGAGGACCTTCGTAGCAATCGACACTCCAGGACTTTTTAATCCAGCAGTCAGCAAACAGGATCTGATGACTGAGTTAAGGAACGGGGTCAGTATGTCTGATCCTGGTCCTCATGTGATACTGCTGGTCATCAGACTGGATATGGTTCTCACAGAGGACGAGATAAACATTGTGACATGGATTGAGAACAATTTTGGAAAAGATGCTGTGAATTTCACCTTCATCCCCTTCACTCACGCTGATCATCTGAATTGTGAATCTGTGGAAGATCACATCAGTGAAAGCACTGATCTCCAGCTCCTGATCGATGAGTTTGAAGACAGATATCACGTGCTTAACAATATGAACAGACAAAACAGAGATCAGATCACAGAGCTGCTAGAGAATATAGAGCAAATGTTACAAAAAAACATGGGGCAGTATTGCATCATAGGGGAAAATAACACTTCAGATGAATTGCTTCAGGGAATATTGGGAACAGCAATTGTAGGAATAGGAATATGTGCTTTAATGATCCTGAAGCGATTGACCATTGGGTAATGTTCCCAGCAGCAGGTAATAGTCAATAGTCATACAGCAGGTAATACCCTTACGAAAAAGAAGTTAATTCAAGTGTGCTATTAGTATACTACTTTTAAAGTAACACTATGTAGTTTTTCAACCTTCATAATATATTTCTAAGACCCTTGTGATGGTACATCGACTTAACATCAACTTAAAAAGTTAAATGACTCGTCTGCCATAGCCTGACGTGGTCTGTATCGCTTTTACTGGCACTATGTAACTTCGGGTTTCGGGTAGGAACCAGTGCACAAAAAGAACTACAGAATTCGACTGCTTTACGTCAAGCGCTACAATAGTCATTATTTCGTTTTTCTTCGTTTCTGATGTCACAATACATCATCCTTTCATGAAATCATGTAACATATTCTACCTTTTCTGTGGACATCGTTCATTCTAAAGCCGGTGCTGGGTAAACAGAGAGCGTGCTTGCGACTGTAGGCTAAATTATTTACGACAGCAACAATGGACAATTTCGTTTCCAACCAGTAGGGCGACCGAAAAGGAAAAGTTACTTGGTGTTACTTTAAAATAAAAATAAGAACGTATACTTTCAGTCTACCTTTTTATGTACTTCTCAGAAATATACTTCAAATTGCACTTAAGTATACTTGACTTATGCTGACAGAAGTATATTTGGCCTATACTTGTTGATCGAGATCAGGCCCGGCGCCACGAGGGGGCAAAAGGGGGCATTGCCCCCTCAGATCTGATTTGTGCCCCCTCAGTTTAATTTTTGTATTCATGGTTACAAATTAAATGTTTAACCTTTTGAGCGGTATGGTCCACATTATGGGATTTGTAATGTTCCATGACGTGACATTACTGCCAGATTCGCGCGTTGGTTGGCGCTGAGCCAGAGACGGACGAGCTCAGCGCTGTCATATATCACAACTATGCAGTGTTTTCAACCTCATAAATTATGTTTATTTTAGGTTTCAGACATTTAAATACACATAAGCACTAGTAAAACAATACATTTGGAGTTTGTAAAATACAAAGATATGGAAGCAGCAATAACAATCTATTCAAATTTGCCAACGTGTGTTATTCATATCAGACAAACATAGTGGAAGTAACTTTAAAGTTTACTATATTCTTCTCATAGTTCACCGGCCACTTTCTTACATGTATTTCGCGAGAAACTGATGACTGACAGGACTTTGAACTGCGGCGCAAAGAAACGGTGGCGCTCATCTCACGTTATAGATCAAGATTATTTATAAAGGTTTTAAACGACCAAACACACTCACTACCACTTTTTTGAGAATCGGAATATCAGATAGTTGATGACATGGTAAGCAAGTTTGTAAATATTTTGAATAAAAAAGGAAAAAGGAAATAAAAGCAATACATCTGTCATGCATTATTGTGCGGTGTGTATTGTGACAAATATGACGCGTTGCCATGGGAACGTTAAGGTGGAACGTTCTAAAATAAAAACTCACTCTGAGGAGTCAGTGATAATATATTTAATTTGAGCATGAAAGAGTCAATATATGAATAATAAATTATGCTGACTTATCTTTTTATTATCTTTAAAAATCTGTCATTCCAAAGCGAGGTGTTTATTGATTGTTCATTGATGGTATAAAGTTAAGCCCCCTTAACAATTTCACATGCCCCCTCAGTAATTTCATCCTGCAGCCGGGCCTGATCGAGATACACTTAAAAGTATAATTAAGTATTCTTGGCTTGTACTTGTGTTTACTGTTTTGATTGAGTAGCTTATTAAAGTAACACTAAGTAGTTTTTCAACCTTCATAATATATTTCCAAGACCCTTGTGATGGTACATCGACTAAAATAAGTTAAATGACACGTCTGCCATCGCCTGACGGGGTCTGTATCGCTTTTACTGGCACTATGTAACTTCGGGTTTCGGGTAGGAACCCGTGCACAAAAAGAACTACAAAATTCGACTGCTTTACGTCAAGCGCTACAATAGTCATTATTTCGTTTTTCTTCGTTTCTGATGTCGCAATACATCATCCTTTCATGAAATCATGTAACATACTCTACCTTGTCTGTGGACATCGTTCATTCTAAAGCCGGTGCTGGGTAAACAGCGAGCGTGCGTGCGACGGTAGGATAAATTATTTACGACAGCGGCAATGGACAATTTCGTTTCCAACCAGTAGGGCGACCGAAGAGGAAAAGTTACTTGGTGTTACTTTAAATATATTTTTTATATTTTTTAAAACATTATATTACACACTTTCTAATAAACTAACATGTTCAAGTTTATAACAAGCTTTCAGGTGGAATAGCTTATAGAGTAAATAAAATAAGCTTGGAACTGAACCTGATCTTGTACACAGCAATAATAATCCATTACGAAAAATGTTTATTCAAGTGTTATATTAATATACTTCGTTACAACTAAAAATAAGAAAGCATACTTTCAGTCTACTTTTTATATACTTCTCAGAAATATACTTTATGTACTTCTCAGTAATATACTTAAAATTACACGTAAGTGTACTTGACTTATACTGAGAGAAAAGTCCAAGTATATTTGGCCTGTACTTGTACTCAATCTTTTGATCGAGATATACTTAATATTATAATTAAGTATTCAAAGAGCACTTGTTTTGTAGTTGTGTTAACTCTTTTGATCGAGTAGCCTAGTAAAAAAAATAGTAAAAAAAAGATTTATATTTCATATACATACAGTCTTATGAAACTTAGTTTGTTTGAAAATATTGATTAAAATATTGATATAAAACAGTTTCCATTTCTGAGTATCTGAATTTTTGTGTTGGCTAGTCCACTGGTAGTATTCATTGGAATTTACTTTAATTCTACTTTACACTTTCCCCGCCATTGATTGAATTTTCCAGCTATCCATGTTTTCACTGTTATACTGTAATGGGCGCTATGACACATCTTTTAGTACAGAATCTCCGAATCAAAATACAGGCGAAGAAGAAGCACTCAAATGTAAAATAACGTGATCATCAAACATTAAACAGCGTGTACATCAAAACTGCTTAATGTTACCAAATGAAATTAAGCGTTACACATGAAGAAAAAACGACTGTGAAGCTTTAGGGGCGTTGGACTCGATCTACTCCATCTGTGTTCTGATCATCGTTCTGAATCTGATCAAGGCATAGTCTTTAACAAAAATGTGATTTTTTTCAACTTTTTTGTTTAAAATTATGCCTTTCTTTATGAAACTTACCAACATTCAAGTGTTGATAAAAGAGGATGCATGAAGCTAATAAAATGTTTTAAAAATTAAAGTATGGTTAAAGGGGCTATGTGTAGGTTTTTACTTAAAAAAATCTTTAAGATAGAGTTTTCATTTGTACATTTATGAGCCAACCATAATGTAATAGAAAGAATGACACCTTGACTGTCCACCACGGTTGCCTCTATCAGCCTGTAGGCTCAATTGTGTGTAGAGTCGGGTCCGAATTGGCGCGAAAATTCACAAAATGTGACGTCATGCGCGTTCTCGTTTACTTGGGCTTACATCCGTACGGTAGCCATTAATAAGCAGTTTTTTTCTCACTTTCAACAATTAATGGTGCTATTTTGGTTCAAAATAAAATAACATTTGCTTATATTTAGGATGAACAAAATTATTGCTGGACTGCATGGGCCCCCCTAGCGGCTGGGTCCCAGAAAATGTTCCCCTTGCGGGTGGCCAGGGTGGAGACGCCCCTTCCGGTGGCCAGGGTGGAGATGCCCCTTCCGGTGGCCAGGGTGGAGAAGCCCCTTCGGGTGGCCAGGGTGGAGACGCCCCTTCCGGTGGCCAGGGTGGAGATGCCCCTTCCGGTGGCCAGGGTGGAGATGCCCCTTCCGGTGGCCAGGGTGGAGACGCACCTTCAGGTGGCCAGGGTGGAGAAGCCCCTTCGGGTGGCCATGGTGGAGCAAGCTGGTCAGGGGGCCATGGCGGAGACGCACCTTCAGGTGGCTATGGCGGAGCAAGCTGGTCAGGGGGCCATGGCGGAAACGCACCTTCAGGTGGCCTATATCCCCCCCCCAAAATTTTCTTGGGGAGAGTGCCAGGCTCAGGGAAGTGCATATGGACAGGCTTGGGAGGGCTGGACGGGACCAGCGGAGAAGGCTTGGGAGGGCTGGATGGGACCAGCGGAGAAGGCTCTGCAGGGCTGGACGGGACCAGCGGAGAAGGCGGCTCTGGCGGGCAGGCGATGGGCTCAGGCTCTGGCGGGCAGGCGACGGGCTCAGGCTCTGGCGGGCAGGCGACGGGCTCAGGCTCTGGCGGGCAGGCGACGGGCTCAGGCTCTGGCGGGCAGGCGACGGGCTCAGGCTCTGGCGGGCAGGCGACGGGCTCAGGCTCTGGCGGGCAGGCGACGGGCTCAGGCTCTGGCGGGCAGGCGACGGGCTTAAGCTCGGCAGGGCTGCAGGGGAGCTCAGGCTCGGCAGGGCTGCAGGGGAGCTCAGGCTCGGCAGGGCTGCAGGGGAGCTCAGGCTCGGCAGGGCTGCAGGGGAGCTCAGGCTCGGCAGGGCTGCAGGGGAGCTCCGGCTCGGCAGGGCTGCAGGGGAGCTCCGGCTCGGCAGGGCTGCTGGGAAAGTCCAGAACTGATGTGTGTGTAGCCCACACACACAGAATCGCCACAGACGTCACCATCAATGCAGTGTCCTCCGTCTCTGGCTGGACGGTCTCTGGCTGGACGTGGCTGCATGGAACCAGTGGTGAAGGTACTGGAAGGGCGCTGGCGAGATCCTCATCTCCTGGGCCGACGGTGAAGGGTGAGTTGCAGCTTGCTAATACCCACTTGACAAAGGCAGCGAAGTTCCCCCGAGGCCCATCTCCGGGCAGGCGTGCTTTGGTCTCATCGTTGAGGCCTGCCCGGAAGAACACACAGAGGCTGGTGTCATCATAATGAACTAGAGGTACCAAGTCCAAATACCTCTGTGTGTGGGCCTCGAGGGACTGGTCCTCCTGGGAAAGGAGAAGAATCTGGACTGCTGCAAAATCCATTCCTTTGGTCGGTTATTCTGTTACGGGTGTGGTGCAGGCAGATGAAGAGGCAGCAGTCAACAGATCCAACTTCAATAATCTTTACTTAATAACTTCAAACTCAGTAACATTAACAAGACGTAGGAACCACCAACACACGTTACACATCAACAATAACCGACCAGGAGTGAGGGAGAAAGCAGGGTTTAAATACACATAGAACAGAATGGGGAAACAAGGCACAGCTGGGGCAAATGAACTGATAATGACAGGTAAACAGGTGAAGGAACTAAATACAAACGAGGAGCGGGAAAACTGGAACACAGGACTAAACCAAATACACAATGACAGGGGAAAAACTCAGGAATACAGACACAAGACAGACATAACTGTAACAGTCAGCAGCTTATGTATTTGAGAATCTCTTCATATACAGCATCCTTATTCAATAGCATGCATGTTTGACATTAGTTAGCAAACGCCTGCTCCACATCACCAAACAGCTTCCAGGTAGAGCGAAACTCATACAGGACAAGAGCGGATGTCCGCTTCATAGAGATGCTTCATTCTGATAACACCCTGAGTGAGTTCAGCCTGCAACATTTCATTTTTGACATTATTGTCAGAGTTTAATGTGGCAAAACGCAATACCAATGCCAACATCACGCCAATTCATCCCAGAAGAATTGCTTATAGATCGGTCTTTCAGCGCAGAAGACTTAATAGAGCTCTAACTGTTTTATTATGAACTTTGTATCTATACCCTCTCAGAAAAAAAGGTACAAAAGCTGTCACTGGGAAGGTACCCTTTAAAAAAGGTTCTAACATGTACCATTTCGGTACCACTTTTGGTAGCAATATTTGCCTTTGAGTTACTTATGCACTCGTTTGACACAAAGGTGTACCTTTTGAAAGAGTACTGCCCCAGAGACAACTTTTGTATACCTTTTTTTCAGAGTGTATAGATCTCTAAAAATATATTGAATGAGAATGTTTGCATTTACATTGAAATCTCTGCAGTATCATAAAATGCAGTATTTATCTGAGCACATGGAAAAGAATTTGTGTAGGATTTACTGGAAACAATTTTCACTCAGGAAATGGCTAAATTTCACACATAATTGCAAAGAAATGTCATGGAACACATTCAATTAAAAATAATTTTGAAGTAGAACGACTGAAAAAAGTATTTAAGCCAATGCTAATAATCATTGTTTCTGTTTGCAACAAAATAACTTTTAGTGTACAGTTTGAGACATTGTTGAGACCTTTTTTTTAACTCTTGGAGATTCTTGGTATTACTGTGTCGTTTTATCAAGTTTGCTATGAGATGATATATAATGAGATGTAAAAGAGACCTCAATTGTGATTTTTATTTCCTTATGGAATTATACAATTAATGAGCATTATTGTCTTATGGTAGTGAAAACTCTTTCCAGCCGACAGCTGGCTCAGCTTTACAGTCTCTTTACAGTTTATTTGTTCCAACATTTTAAGTACAACTCCCACGAAATGTCTTACAACGCACCATCTAAACATTAAAACTCTGTTATGTTTATGACAGCAATAACATTGTCCAAATGCTGCCTGGGGTTTGCTTATTGAAAGCAGAGGCGGCTCACTGTTGGGACACCCAGTCAGAATGTAGCGAGACCGTGACAACCTGCAAAGAGACAGAAAGCAGTATTCTCTTTGTTGTGTGTCTACAGGCCAGCACCACAAGACCTCCTGCCCTCTGCTAGGAAGTGAGAGACTGTCGACTGGATGGGGAACAGCGCTGTTAAACTACACAGAGCAAAGGTGAGAAGCGCTCGGCCTTTACTTTTGTGTTGGGAAGTGTAAACAAAGGAACTTTGCAGTAGAAGAGTCATACCTTCACCGAGACACACGTCATGTGTAATGAGTGAGATCTTCAGGGTGGTTTTACTGGCACGCTATATCACTTCTTATAAGTTTTTGTTTTTTTGGCACCGTTCCTGACAGTTAAAGTCACCTTGTTTTATTTTACATATTCACTTACAATGAAATATGCCACCTAAGGTGATTTTATTTTCATTTGATATCTTAAGATATTGTAATGCATATAATGATTTTAAAACTTTTTCTATGGTGAACATGGTTTTAGTCTTTGTTTGTTTGGTTGGTTGGTTGGTTGGTTGGTTGGTTGGTCGGTCGGTTGTCTGGTTGGTTGGTCAGTTAGTCGGTAGATTGGTTGGTTGGTCGGTCGGATGTCTGGTTGGTTGGTCAGTTAGTCAGTTGCTTGGTTGGTTGGTTGGTTGGTTGGTTGGTTGGTTGGTTGGTTGGTTGGTTGGTTGGTTGGTTGTTGGTTGGTTGATTGGTTGGTTGTTGTTGGTTGGTTGGTTGTTAGGTTGTTAGGTTGTTGGTTGGTTGTTGGTTGGTTGGTTGGTCAGTTAGTCGGTTGGTTGGTTGGTTGGTTGGTTGGTTGGTTGGTTGGTTGGTTGGTTGGTTGGTTGGTTGGTTGGTTGGTTGGTTGGTTGGTTGGTTGGTTGGTTGGTTGATTGGTTGGTTGGTTGTTTGGTTGGTTGTTAGGTTGTTAGGTTGGTTGGTTGGTTGGTTGGTTGGTTGGTTGGTTGGTTGGTTGGTTGGTCAGTTAGTCGGTTGGTTGGTTGGTTGGTTGGTTGTTTGGTTGGTTGGTTGGTTGGTCAGTTAGTCGGTTGGGTTGGTTGGTTGGTTGGTTGGTTGGTTGGTTGGTTGGTTGGTTGGTTGGTTGGTTGGTTGTGATTGGTTGATTGGTTGTTAGGTTGGTTGGTTGATTGGTTGGTTGTTAGGTTGGTTGATTGGTTGGTTGATCGGTCAGTCGGTTGGTGGTTGGTTGGTTGGTTGGTCAGTTAGTCAGTAGATTTGTTGGTTGGTCGGTCGGATGTCTGATTGGTTGGTCAGTTAGTCGTTAGATTGGTTGGTTGGTCGGTTGGATGTCTGGTTGTTTGGTCAGTTAGTCGGTTTTTTGGTTGGATGGTTGGTTTGTTGGTTGGTTGATTGGTTGGTTGTTAGGCTGGTTGGTTGGTTGGTCAGTTAGTTGGTAGATTTGTTGGTTGGTCGGTTGGATGTCTGGTTGGTTGGTCAGTTTGTCGGTAGATTGGATGGTTGGTCGGTCGGATGTCTGGTTGGTTTGTCAGTTAGTCGGTAGATTGGTTGGTTGGTCGGTCAGATGTCTGGTTGGTTGGTCAGTTAGTCGGTAGATTAAATGGTTGGTCGGTCGGATGTCTGGTTGGTTGGTCAGTTAGTCGGTAGATTAGTTGTTAGCTCGGTCAGTTGTCTGGTTGGTTGGTCAATTAGTCGGTAGATTGGTTGGTTGGTCGGTCAGATGTCTGATTGGTTGGTCAGTTAGTCGGTAGATTGGTTGGTTGGTCGGTCGGTCGGTCGGTTGGTTGGTTGATTGAACACCCTGTTCTGATGATTCAAGAGTTGCAACTATGGCCATTATTAGTGTTCTTTTTGAAGAATTTTCTGACCTTGATGAAATCGGTATAAATACCAGTCCCTCCAGGATTTCGCGATGTCGCGATCGCAACTATTAACGCAACTTCAACAAATCCACGTGAATTCAGTGCGCCTTGCAATTTTGACCAATCACCGCAACTTTTCTGCAACTTTGACCAATCATCGCGCTGCGGTCTCCTGCAAAGCGGCGTCATACGTCAGCAAAACTCGCTTGTTTTGTTCAGAAGACGCAGCAGATGTGGGCTGCCAACGTCTCACATTTAGGCTACCTACAAACATAACAGAAAAGGCCAGTGTTGTCAACTTAGCGCCTTTAGTGAAGCGACTAGAGACAAATCTAGCGACATTTTGGACAAACCTCAGTAACCAAATGTTGCCAGCACAATATCCTGCGAGCGCGAGGTTTGCTTTCTCCCTGCCGTCACCTCTCTCTGCGTCCCTGTTCAGTGAACGGCTGAGAGGAGCAGCAGCACGGCCGCTGACAGACGTGAATGAGCAGTGTTTGTTTCCACAGTGACGGACTTATCACTTATCTGCTTCTCTTTTGTTTTATATGTAAAGAATTTACCATTTTATTTTACTTTCTTTTCTTGTGTTTATCACTTGTAATACTCACTATCACAGTGCATTAGTTCACCCAGTTAATGAACTCTCTCAATTCAGAATTTTACACATAAAAAATAGCTACTCGTTCTATTGTCTGACAAAAAAAAATAATAATAATAAGGAAACGAGGCTTATATAAAATAAAATATAAATATAAAATAAGGCTTTATTGGATATTCGGCTAAATTATATTATATTATATTAAAATATAGTAGCCTATTAAACTTTAGATTTTTCCACCATTTAACTTTTGTGGCTATTCCTACACTCTCAGGAAAAAAAAGGTACAAAAGCTGTGACTGGGACACCACCCTTGAAAAGGGTTCTTATATGTATCATTTAGGTACTAATATGTACATTTTGGTACCATATAGTACCTTTGAGGGACTAATTGTCATGGTTCTGCCTTTTTGTCTGAGTATTTTCTGAGTATTTTGGCAGGACCATGACAGATCCATGTTTTGTGTACAAGCGCATGGCCTGTTTGGGCCATGTGCTTGTGTTGTCTTGTCTTGTAACCCCGCCCCCTTGTTATCCTCGTCTCGTCATTAGTGTCTAGTTAGTTTCACCTGTTATGTCTTGTTTTGTCTCCTATTTAATCCCCGTGTTCCCTCTGTCTTGTGTCGGTTCATTGCCATATGTTACCTGTGAGTATCCTGTGAAGTCCTGTCATTGAAAGCTGTTGTGTATCTAGTCATTGTTAGTGTCTCGAAGTGTTGTTTGTTTTCTAGTTATTTGTCAGTGTCGTTGTCTAGTTAGTCACCATAGTCCAGTCTTGTTTTGCCCCCTCGTGGGCTTTGTTTTTCCCGTTTTTGTTGAATAAACCTTGTGTGATTGTATACTGTCTGCGTCTGGGTTCATCCGCCTTCAGCCACATAACAGAATGAACCGACCTGCAAAGAACCCAGCAGACAATATGCCTTCCCTGCACCCACCCGACTTCCGTGAGCGATGGTGGTCGCCTGTGCCCTCCGACGGAGAGCAGATCAACAGTCCAGTCCCGTCCCAGGGCGAGCGGACTATGAGGGAATATGCCCGCCTCTGGGATCTTTTTTCCCGAGAGGATCCACACACTTCTTCCTCGGGCTCTCCACCCTCGGCCTTTCTGCCAGTAATCCCGGAGGGTCGCTTGATTGGTGTTGTGACGATTGGGGACCAGGCCCAGGCCGCTTCAGTCCCTGAGGCATCATCTCCGCCCACCAGTCTTGGCAGCAAACGGGGAAGACACGCCTTGTGGGAGTCCGCTTCGGAGTCCTCAGCTACGGAGTCAGCGCGGTCTGAGGCTGCTCTTCCTGGACCAGTTACGGTTCCCGTGGAGCTACCTCAACCAGCAATGAGTCCAGCTATTGCGTCTGCTCCCCGTCCGAAGAAGAAGAAGAGGAGGAAGGCAGTCACAGAGCCCGCTGCAGTCACAGAGCCCGCTGCAGTCACAGAGCCCGCTGCAGTCACAGAGCCCGCTGCAGTCACAGAGCCCGCTGCAGTCACAGAGCCCGCTGCAGTCACAGAGCCCGCTGCAGTCACAGAGCCCGCTGCAGTCACAGAGCCCGCTGCAGTCACAGAGCCCGCTGCAGTCACAGAGCCCGCTGCAGTCACAGAGCCCGCTGCAGAGCCATCATCTCCGAGAGTTGCGGCCGATCTAGCCGCTGAGAGGATTGTGCAGGCAGTTTCGGCGCATCAGGAGATGCCCATTAACATCGCTGCAAGAACCCTCTCTGAATACCTGTCCCGGCTTTGCAAGATCCTTGAACCCCCTGTCTGTCCTGTCCCGGTGAGCTCTGCACCCAAGTCTGTCCCCGAGAGCGCTGCACCCGCACCTGCCGCCGAGAGCGCTGCACCCGCGCCTGCCGCCGAGAGCGCTGCACCCGCGCCTGCCGCCGAGAGCGCAGCACCCGCGCCTGCCGCCGTGAGCGCTACACCCGACCCTGCAACATAAATGCTGCTTAATGTTTGTGAGGTTCTGCACATTTACATTTTTGCAGGTGTAGATCTTGTTAAAAAATCTTGTTTTGCTGTCTTTAAATCGTTTGTTTTGCCTTTTTATAAGGTTACTAAAGGTTAGTTAGTGGGTTTGTTCTCGTTAACGTGTGTTACAAAGTGTTTGTCTCTGAAGTAAATTCTGGACTACAATAGAGCAGATGGTGAACAGTGTTTTCTGTGGGACATAAGTCCCTTCGGGGTGGACTTTGGGCTTTTTCACTTAGTAAACCTATAACATGCACAAAAAAAGATATATAACACAATAAAGGAAAGGGAAAAAGCCAAAAAGCATAATATGATAATAAATGCCTCGCATTTCAGGATGAAAAGACAAAACATTTCAGTTGAAGGATAATCTACTTCTTACCTCCAATACTGTGTTATGTATATGAGTATTAGGCTTATCATTATTGCTGATCACTGTGGATATGCAATATTTTTACTATAAAACTCTTTTGACAAACATGTCTTCTAATATCTTCAGTTGTTGCGTATACCGAGCTGCAGCGGACACATTTGTAAACAAGTTTACTTGGACCCATTGGACCCGAGCTGTTTCTTTACAGTAATACCACATGGTTTATATAGGCTACATGTTGCTGCTGATTGGGCTGACATTTTTGACACACCCACCAAATGAGAAAATGTATCTCAAACCACTTGCACACCATTGCACACTGTTTCCAGGAAACATGCCGTTCAACCCGGAAACCGTAGCAAAACGCTGCGCACCGATTTGAGCTTGAACGTGCCCTTGTTTGGTTGCTTGGTTGATTGCATGGTTGGTTGGTTGGTTGGTTGGTTGGTTGGTTGGTTGGTTACTTTGATTGATTGATTAAAAAGTATGTCAGAGTGATACAGCTGTCCTCAGTAAAACCCTCATTATAACGATGATGTTTTTGAAAACAAATACACTGACTTTTGTGAAAAAGATGCATAATAAAATGAGTCAAATTTACATAGAAAGGAGGCATATGATTGCCCTCCAAATAACAACAATGTCCTAACATGCAGATAGTGCCTGTTACATTAGATTGTGTGACAATCTAACAAGACAAAATACCACATGCAAAAGTGAATTTGCCCTCAGTCTCCAAAAACTGTAAACTAATCAGGGTGTAATTGCATCTCAATAAAATCACAGTCATGAAAACAGGACCATATGGTAGAAATGATCTGCAGAACATAACTATACTGTCAGTGGTTGGAGTCTGTTTTTATGAATGTGTGTGTACGTGTGTCCTTAGTGACTGATGATGCTCTTCATAATCCGGCTGACAGCAGATCAGAGGGGGATGTTTGCCGGAGACTAAACAGACCCTCGTTTCTAATGACTCTCTAGTGAGGCATTTTGGGCTATAGAAGGAAATGTCAAAAGAAGTTGTAATGACTGGACATCTGTCTCCTACATATATTGGGGAGTTTGACGCCGAATATAAAAAGTATTGATTTAGGAGAGCAAGTTCAAGAGCTTCAGTCAAAGTTGTCATTTTGCTAAAGGTATTGCCTCTGTTTTATTTCCACGCTGGAACTGGATGCCTGGATCATGAGTAATTTCAAGCGTCAATGCATAGTCTCCTAAGGCCTACTAAGCATTAAAGGATTAGTTCACCAAAAATGGAAATACATTATTTAATCATGCCATTACAAACCAGTGTTATTTTTCTTTTGTGGAACACAAAAGGTGTTGTTTTTTTGTTTTTTTTTTAAATGTACTGGTTGCACTTTTTCATGCAATTGCAATGAATGGTGACTGAAGCATTTAAGTTTTGAAGAGGACACAAAGGTGAATTAAAAAAATCATAAAAGTAGCCCATATGAGCCCTTTTGAAAAAGAATAACTTTTGTGCATTTGTAGAATTCAATGTGCATGTGTAGTAAGTATATTTGAAAAAAAAACAACAACTGTACTTGCAGATAATAGGCTATAACATGAAAACAATTATTTCATTAGACTGTACACTGTAATAATGTCAAATTAAACGTTTTACTTTAAAGTACATTTTGAATCATGATGTTAACTTTTGTCATGCTTTAAAAATGTAATATGCTGACCAACAAACTAAAGCACATGTAAAGTATTATATATTTATTTTAAGTTGGTTACACTTTATGTTGATGATTCACACACAACTTTGCAACTACTTGTCAACTAACTCTCATTACAGTATAAGTAGACTGTTAGTAGACTTAGATTAGGGTTAGTTGTTAGGGTTCGGGTTAGTAGAATAAGTTGACATGTAGTTGCAAAGTTACTTATAGTATTATAAAGTGTTAGCATATACTGTATTAAGCAGACAGTTTACTAATGACTGCTAGTTGACATGTAGTTGCAAAGTTACTTATAGTTAGTAAAATGTATAAAGTGGACCATTGAAATAAAGTGATAGCATTATTTTATCTTGCATTAAGTTAAAAGTACAATATGTACGATTTTTTTCATTAAAATATCCAAAAGCCATAGAACAATGTTACAATATTATAAACAGACTGAAATTTAAATTGAGCGAGTCATATTTTTTATTATTGCACAATGAATTATATTTTCCAAATCATTATCCCTAATTGGCTTAATTGGCTTCTTTTCTCTCTTTTTATCTTCTGTCGCCCCATGCAGGTTTTGTCTGAGCTCCAGGAGTCAGCAGGCATACAGACTCCCCCATTATAGGGGTGCTGTGAGTTTCACACGGTGTCCCATTGAGTTCAGTCAAAAGACCCGTCTGAGTCTGCATTTAGTCCGGATGAAATTGATATAATTATGAAATCTGGAACAAATATGAGCACTCACATAGAAGTGTACTTATTCAGAATGACGCCTGTAAATCTGGCTCATTAACAAGTCCAGCATGCATTATGTATTTAGCGTGGGTTTGTCAAATTCTCACCAAGGGGACATTGCCATTACTGTACATGCATAGGGCTTTAAAAGGTTTGAAGATTTAAATGTTCACTATTTATGCACACATGCACCAATCATTCTGGTATTCCCAGGCTTTGTTCCAAACTCAAATGCATACTTCCATTAAAGCTGAGAGAGAGAGGAGACGGGGCACAGTCTCAGACAGCACGCCCACGGACCGTCTGATGCACATTACACAGAAAAATGGAAAAAGCATTCAAAAACTAGAATATTCAGTTTGATAGGCAAGCTGTTGCCCAGTTCACCGGAGTTGGTGCACATGTTTAATCAGTCCTCCATGACACAAAATGAAGGTACCAAGAACAACTGAGTGCGTGTAGAAGACGAATCAGTCATTGTTTGGTGTGGAAGGAAGAAAGGGAGGAAGAAATTAAGGAAGGAAGTAAGGAAGGAATGAAGAAATGAAGGAAGGAAGGAAGGAAGGAAGGAAGGAAGGAAGGAAGAAATGAAAAAAGAAATGAAGGAAGGAAGGAAGGAAGGAAGGAAGGAAGGAAGGAAAAAATGAAGAAGGAAGGAAGAAATGAAGGAAGGAAGGAAGGAAGGAAGGAAGGAAGGAAGGAAGGAAGGAAGGAAGGAAGGAAGGAAGGAAGGAAGGAAGGAAGGAAGGAAGGAAGGAAGGAAGGAAGGAAGGAAGGAAGGAAGGAAGGAAGGAAGGAAGGAATGAAGGAAGGAAGAAAGGAAGAAATTAAGAAATGAAGGAAGGAAGGAAGGAAGGAAGGAAGGAAGAAATGAAGAAGGAAGGAAGAAATGAAGAAGTAAGTAAGTAAGTAAGTAAGTAAGTAAGTAAGTAAGTAAGTAAGTAAGGAAGGAAGGAAGGAAGGAAGGAAGGAAGAAATTAAGAAATGAAGGAAGGAAGGAAGGAAGGAAGGAAGGAAGGAAGGAAGGAGGAAGGAAGGAAGGAAGGAAGGAAGAAATGAAGAAAGGAAGAAAGGAAGAGATAAGGAAGAAAGGAAGGAAGAAAGGGAGGAAGGAAGGAAAGAAGGAAGGAAGAAAGGAAGGAAGGAAGAAAGAAAGGAAGAAAGGAAGAAAGGAAGAAAGGAAGGAAGGAAGAAATGAAGGATGGAAGGAAAAGGAACTTATCATTTTCTGCCAGTTGAAGTTTATGGAAATTTCCTCTAACTCTAAAACACAACTCGATGAAATTTAAAATATGAGTAAAACACTTAATTTCTGAAAAATCCTTCATATTAACACCGTTCATTCGGCCCTATTTTTTCCAAGTGTGGTGTTGATTTTTTTTTCCAACTTTTTATGCCAATAGTGCAAAACTCTGAGAAGCATCTGACTGTCACGATTGTGGTTGAAGGAAGGAGGAAGCAGGATCCACTTGCAGCACACTTTAATTAACAAACGGAAAATTAGACAAAGACTCTGACTGGGAACAGGGCATCCAACATCAACAGTAACAAAACACAAGAACTCACAAAGACTGGACTAAAACACAGGGCTTAAATACAGGGGCAAACAATCTAAACAAGATAACAAGGGGGTGTGGTTAATCTGAGACACCTGCCGAGACTAATAGACTAAACAGGGAACTACTAACATGAAACAAGGCAACACAGACTGATATTATAACATAGCCCCCCCTCTATGGGCGGCTCCCGACGCCCATCAAAACAAAAAACTAGACAGTTCAGGAGGGTGGTGGAGCGGAGGCGGTCCTGGGGGAGGGATGGAGGGCCAGGTCCGAGCAGGCAATGGTGGGACTGGGCCGTGAAGTGTGGGCGGAGCAGGCAGTGGCCGTGGCCAGGGTGGAGCAGGTTGTGGGCGTGACCAGGGCATAGCTGTGGGACCCTCGGGCGTCCAGGGCGGTGCTGTGGGACCCTCGGGCGGCCGTGGCGGCGAAGACCCCTCGGGCGGCCAGGGCGGCGAAGACCCCTCGGGCGGCCAGGGCGGCGAAGACCCCTCGGGCGGCCAGGGCGGCGAAGACCCCTCGGGCGGCCACGGCGGCGAAGACCCCTCGGGCGGCCACGGCGGCGAAGACCCCTCGGGCGGCCACGGCGGCGAAGACCCCTCGGGCGGCCACGGCGGCGAAGACCCCTCGGGCGGCCACGGCGGTGACCTATAGCCCCCTCCGAAATTTTTCCTGGGGGGAGTGACAGGCTCAGGCTCTGGCTGGGCAGACGGAACGTGGCTGACGTGAAGCTCTGGCTGGACGTGGCTGACGTGAAGCTCTGGCTGGACGTGGCTGACGTGAAGCTCTGGCTGGACGTGGCTGACGTGAAGCTCTGGCTGGACGTGGCTGACGTGAAGCTCTGGCTGGACGTGGCTGACGTGAAGCTCTGGCTGGACGTGGCTGACGTGAAGCTCTGGCTGGACGTGGCTGACGTGAAGCTCTGGCTGGACGTGGCTGACGTGACGGTCTCGGGCTGGACGGTCTCGGGCTGGACGGTCTCGGGCTGGACGGTCTCGGGCTGGACGGTCTCGGGCTGGACGGTCTCGGGCTGGACGGTCTCGGGCTGGACGATCTCGACAAACCGAGTCCCAAGCAGGATAGCTTTCTTGGCAACCCGTGCTGACTTCAGCGCGGGATCGGCCACGCTGGACACCAGACGGCTATAGATCGATCTGGTGGGTTGCTTGATAATGGGAGTCACGTAAAGACCAGAGAGAAGGGATACTTCAGGTTGACAGAGTTTCTTCTCCATGTCAACAGCAAATGATGAAATGCTCAGGGAAAGGGCCAGGTCGGTATACCGCTTTAGCGTCCAGTCGGTATAGTCATCTGGCATCATAAGAGCAATGTCCTTATCTAGTCCACTTCGGAACAGCTCTATCAGCTCGGCGTCGTCTAGGGATGCTAAATGGCAGCAAACCCAGAAGTCCTTCACATACCTTACTAAAGGCTGTCCATCTTGACACACAGAGGACAGGTATCTCCTTAGGGCCTGGTTGCTTGTGGCTGCTGGACTCATAGTCGGTGAGTTCTTCTGTCACGATTGTGGTTGAAGGAAGGAGGAAGCAGGATCCACTTGCAGCACACTTTAATTAACAAACGGAAAATTAGACAAAGACTCTGACTGGGAACAGGGCATCCAACATCAACAGTAACAAAACACAAGAACTCACAAAGACTGGACTAAAACACAGGGCTTAAATACAGGGGCAAACAATCTAAACAGGATAACAAGGGGGTGTGGTTAATCTGAGACACCTGGGGAGACTAATAGACTAAACAGGGAACTACTAACATGAAACAAGGCAACACAGACTGATATTATAACACTGACATTATATTTATGCAAATATGCCCTATAATTTCACCCTAATATGAACTCCATTTCTCAATCATGCTTTGTTTTCATGAGAAACACTGATGACTGAATTGTCTAAATTCAATAACACTTTACAATAAGGTTCATGTATACACACATACAGTATACATTTATATATGCATATACATGTGTTAGAGATTTGTTACAATATTTATTAATGTATTGCTCCTTTTTAGTAAATATTAGTTCATGCATTTTAACAAATGGGACCTTATAAAGCGTTACCCTAAATTCTAATGTAGAAGAAACATATGTTTCCTGGATATGATTCTTTCAGATGATTATGTAACAGTGTAAGATTATATAACAGAGTTTGAACCATTTAGCTGCTTATTATTACAGAAACCTGCTAATTGAACCGTTTAAAAGAACGTGGGATAATTGGAACATCTTTTGTTGCACTTGATATCTCAACGGCAGGGCTTTCTCTCTTTAACCCTGTAACTCCCCACACAGAGCTGGAAACACTCGGCTTGGGTTTTCCCTGCGGATGAGTCTAACCAGATCACTGCACACTGTCACGAGAGACAGAACCCTCAGGATAATCGCTAAACTTCACCAATTGGACTCTGGTGGGCCTGCCACTGTAAAGCGCTCATCTAATAATGCAGCGTTCAGACACAAAGAAAACAAGACAAAGTATAATTAGTTAAGGATCTGCGCCGCACGCTATGTTTCATCTGTGTGTGAGGCGTGTGTTGAAAGCTCTGATCCGTTCGCCTCCGCTGGCCCTATTACTAGCTTTTCATTTGGAAGGTGAGATGCTGGACTTTGTCAGCATAAAGAAAAGGAAAACGGCGGCCAGCCTGATAAATGGTCCGCCCGGGATTGGGTTGCCTATGTCAGCTTGTTTTCCGTCTCTCTAACCACTGCCACATGTTTAATATCATCCAGAAAATAGAGCAAAGAAAAAAAAATATATGATATTGTTATGCTGTCTGGTATTCAGACTAATGTGTGTGTGTGTGTTGTGTGTGTGTGTGTGTGTGTGTGTGTGTGTGTGTGTGTGTGTGTGTGTGTGTGTGTGTGTGTGTGTGTGTGTGTGTGTGTGTGTGTGTGTGTGTGTGTGTGTGTGTGTGTGTGTGTGTGTGTGTTGTGTGTGTGTTGTGTGTGTGTGTGTGTTGTGTGTCAGTTCCTGTGCAAGTCTTGGCTACTAGTTATTGTGGGGCATGTTGTCACAGTGAAACCTGATATTAAACATCCTATTATTGGCTTTTCAGGAAGAAAAAAATTCTATAACAAAATACTGCAAATATTGTAATAAATTATCTTAAAAACACAAGCAAATATTTGCCCCAATAAAAATGTCATCTTCTTCGACCTGATATTGATTAAACACATTGTTTTCACAAATCAATTATTAGGTCAAAATCTGCATTTATTATAGTACAATGGTGTCTGAATATACAATATATGCCATTGTGGTTTACTTATTTTGAAAAGATTTGAAAAGACACTAATTTAAGAGGGGTTTGGACTGAATGTTTAAATCAACATACAAAACACACATTTGTGCAATTAGACTATTTTTTTGGATCTTAATCAGTACAATATGTTTTGCTATAATCTACATATGCTTAATAAGAAAGAAATCAGCTCAAATAGAGATAATGGTGTTGGGGGGAAAATTGGTAACACTTTATAATAACTGCACGCTATGAATCATTAGTTAAGCAAGTAAACAGTTAATTCATCATTTATAAAGCATTTATAGACATTAATAAGCAGTTTATAAATACAGTTATAAATGCTTTACGAGATGTATGAATAGTCCTCACTTTAGATGAGCTCACAAAAATAGTTAACTGGCCACTACTAAATGCTTTATAACTACCTGAATTTACTCCATTTACTTACACTTTCTAAGTGATCTTATGAACCACTGACAACTCTTAAATAACTGATTTGTAAATAATGCTATACTTCATTTAGAAAATATCAATTAATCATTAACAAAGTATGAAAATACAATTATTAAACACATTATAGATTTGCTTACAAATCAAGTAAAAACGCATTTATAGCTGTATTTATAAAATGCTTATTAATGTCTATTAATGCTTTATAAATGAATAATTAACTGTTTACTCATGCTTAACTAATGATTAAAAGCGTGCAGTTATTATAGTGTTACCAAAAATGTTACTTGCAAAATTCCCTTTTTAAGATGCAACAAGGAATCTGCAAATATTATAATGCATTTGAACTTTGGTTACAATTACTTATGAAAATACATGAAGGCATTATAACATGCATTATGAATAGCTTTATGACGCATTGTATCATAGTCTATTTTACATATCGTCACAGCGCAAACACAATCTGTTTGTTGAGATGCTCACCAGTGCTTGGTAACACTTTATTCTACAGTGTCCTTGTTACATTATGTTGTATACATATAGTAATAACAGTAAATTATGCATAATTACATGCAACTAACCCTAAAATAAACCCTATTGCTAACCCTATAGTAAGTACATGCAGTTATGTATAATTGCACTTTAACAATGACACCTTAAAATAAAGTGTAACCCTTTCTTTTCTCTTTCTTTTCTTTTTTTTCTTCTTCTATGCTTTTTTACTAGCATAAATAATCAGCTCATTCATTTACCCTAACACCAGTTATTGGGAAACTCAGCACCGCTAGTCACAATCATCTGTTGCACACACTCGACACTGCAAACAAATGTCATGAAGCACAAACACTAGACCACTCATAATCACTGCGAGAGCCTGTAGTTGTGCTGTCTGCAGTCTACACACATTTCATTTACATTTCATTCACTACAGTAATGACATATTTCTGCAGGCCAACATACATCACCCTGCTTCCCTCGATAAAAACCCAACAGGTTTTTCCATTGGCTTTTGAATTATTGCAGAAAATAAGATTTATGAACAACTTTTGAACGACTTCAGTCGTTATTTTCTCTGAAAGTTTGAATTAGAATAGTTTTGTTAGCAACGGCCTTTTTCAAGACACAATAAAAATACATAAATAATCACATATTTACTGATGTATTTTATGTTGTAAAATAAAATGTCAAAATATCCTGAACTTGTGTTAATCACAAACCTTCTTTCAGGCATTTAAAGGAATACTCCACTTTTTTTGGAAATAGGCTCATTTTACAACTCCATCAGAGTTAAACAGTTGAGTTTTACCATTTTCGAATCCATTCAGACGATTTTCTGATATTTAGAAGAATATCAGCAGACAGTTTCTGGTCTCATTGACTCCCATAGTATATTTTTTTTCCTACTATGGAAGTCAATGGGACCCGATCAATGGATTCGAAAACGGTAAAACCCAACTGTTTAACTCTGGGGGAGTTGTAAAATGAGCCTATTTCCAAAAAAAGTGGAGTATCCCTTTCATCAAAAACCCATTAAAAACAAACAAACATTGACTTCAGGACGATGAAACCGGAAGTTCTCAAATGTGCTCAAATTTCCAGGTTTAGCCAACACACATTCATCATCCCTGTAGCACTTTATAAGTGAGAAACTTTGGTAACACTTTACCTAAAGACTTTATATATATTGCATCATAAAAAGTATTTTTAATGCATTAATTATGACCTGTAATGCATTGTATGTCTCATGAATAATTCTAAACACATAATACATTCTAATACTGATCTATTGACTGAACTCACTTTTAATGCATTAAAATACTCAGAATCTGCTGATACTGTAATGCATTTTTTCTTTGGTTACAATTAGTTATGAAAATATCACTGCACATTTTGAATATCTTTATAATGCATTAAACATAAAGGCTTTAAGTAAAGTGTAAAGGTGAATGTAAAAAGACCATAGTTTTGGACTAATACTGTTCTGTACCGTCAAGTAATTTAGCAGGAAAATGATATTCTGAATGATTTTTGACAGATGCCATGATGGTTTAGAAATCTCCCAGATTTAGTGTGCTGAGACGTGCACACGCCTTGCGGAAAATCGTGGATCTTTTCCAGGGAGCCAACACGAACATCCAATATCGTTTAGTGTTCTCTGCAAGTGTGATGGAAGCTCGTCTTTCAGTACAAAACAACAGCTGAGTTCCCGAAAAAACGCAAGCTCCACACATTTGTACACAGCTGGTTGGCCGTGATTTCAGGCCCAGATAAAGAGTTCTTTCTTGGGGTGCAGGGATGGCTTGTGGGGGAGGGAGCACAATCACGGATTTCGCCTTTCACTGACGCTCTGACTCTTGGCCACATGAATACCCATGGAGGCCGGACGCCCACGCAGCTGGGTCGAATCTGTAGAGCGGGACAATGGGCTGGAGAGGGCACCTCGTAGCCAAAGAAGAGAGCATCTTTGTTGCTCACAGGTGGGCCATTGTGAGCACTGGTTCATTATGCATGCATCACAACAACTGAAGTCATCAGCTTCCTGTCCCGACCCTGACAAATGAAGAAAACGCAGACAGCCGTCTGAAGCATTACAGAGCCAAGGGTGCGAGGTTAAAGCACTAAATTCACGTCCATGGGCTGGGGGATGACAATGAGATGCCCCAACTGAGGGATGTTGCTTGTGATGATGGTAGATGTCTCATGATCGGACAGTGTGGACACGTTCCTCATTCTGCATTTACAAGCGTAAAATCGACTTTGCAACAAACTTAAGCTGTCACAAACATTTCAGTCATCATTTACTTATACCCACACATCAAACCTGTATAAAGCTGCATTTCCATTCTATATGTAAAAAAAAAAAAAAAAACTGAACATTTCACAGACCTGCATGACTGGTCAATAATTCTCTTCAAATATCATATAATCTGAGCTTTTTATAATAAGAAAAGTTTAGTTCAGTTTGGAATGTTTGGTGTGACTTCCCAAAAACGTAATGCTAATGATTCATAAATGCCTTGACAAAAAAATATGAACCTATGCATAATTTGTGAGTAAATTATAACAAAATATGCATTTTGGGGAGAATTTGGACAAATTAACAAACAAACAAATAAATAAATGAATCAATGCCTTGAAAAATACAGAGCATTTTACTTCATCGATACGACACAGAACTTATTAGGTAACCAGTGCAGGTGTTATATGATCATATTTTCTCTAACTGGTAAGAATAGAACCTACATTTTGGACTAATTGTAGTTTTGTATTTATTGAGGATGAAGGAAAGCCAGCTAGTGATGCATTACAGTAATCTACTGTAGTCTAGACGTCATGAATGCATTATCTAACTTTTCTGCATCAGAAACAGAGAGATGTTCCAGAGCTTAGCAATGTTTCTCAGGTGGAAGAAGGTTGTTTTTGTAACATGAAATATGATTTTCAAAAGAGAAGTTGCTGTCAAATATAACACCTGTAGAGGATGAAGTTACAGTGCATACTTAGATGCAAATTTTATGCTAAGAGATTATGTGCACAGGTTTTTAGTCCAATAAGTAACGCTTCAGTCTTATCTGGATGTAATGAAAGTAAATTACTGGTCAGTGGTCATCCAATATCTTTAACACACTCTGTCAAATTGGATAGTTTAGATATTTCATCTGGTTGAGATGAAATATATATATAGTATAATCAACATAACTGTCAGGGTTGTGTGCAGGATGCCGAAGACGAGGACATGGAAACTGTAGTTTAGGAGATTTATTTACAAAACTTAAACTTCAAAAACAAACAGGAACAAAATAACAGACTCCAGGAATTCAGGGTTAACACACAACCATACATTGACGACGACCAACAAACACTGAGGGAAAACACAGGGCTTAAATGAACTGAACCAAACGAGATAATTAACTGAACACAGGTGAGGAAACTGAACACAAACGAGGAGCGGGAAAACTTAACAGGACTAAACCAAAAATCACAAAGACAGGGGGAAACAACAAGATCTCAAAACAGAACTAAACATTGAATCGTGACAATAACAGTGGAAACTAATTACATGTTTTCTAATAATATTACCAAGGAACATGTATATTGAAAATAGCAGAGGGCCTAACACATATACTTTTGGCACTCCATAATTTACTGATGTTAACTTGGATAATTCCCCATTTTAATAAACAAATTGTGGTAATGGTAATGGTATATGGCAAAATTGGCATTTTTGGAGAAGGTTTTTGATTTGTATATTTGTAATAGTGGGTCATTTACTGTAAGTAACAATAATTTCAATGTACCGAGAAGTGTATCAAGGGAATCCACCACTCCCATCCACTTACATTATGTAATATTACAGTCACCAGTGTAAAGAGGTTGACTCAAAGTACTTTGTGACTCATCTTCCACAAGATATAGGCTCTGTCTTGCCACTGACTAAATATTTTCTTCCGTAATCCACCTTACAAGAACTCAGAGTTTTCTGAATGCAAAATAAATTCGGAGAGCTGTTCTCTGGCTTTCCCTCGTCTGCGTAAACTGCTCTACTTACTCTGTTGGCTATAGCTGAGAAATACATCTGACAGAGAAACACACATCCACATTCAACTGGATTCAAATTGTAGGCCACATGAAATATGATTTATGATTCGGTTTGATGTTCATTATCAGATGAAACAAGAACTTAGCTTGAATGTGATGCACAATAATGTGGATATTGCTAATGTAAACACAGTCACAATATGGAAATTTAGGTTCTTTAACCCCCCAAAAATGGGTCGTAGTTCTGTTCAGATGGAGTCTTGTGCAGCTGGGAAAACAATGATAAATGCAAATAATAAAATGCAGCTAACCATATAATAAGTTGGGATAGCAAAATAGGCAGGCTTATCAAGCTTAAAAACATGCTTCTCATATATTTTATTGAGGACATCTAAGCTCATACACCCAAAGTCTACATTTTACTGCAAATTCATCCCTCATGTGGTCAAAGCTAGTCAAATTAGGCAGATGCCAACATGGACACTTTGTGTGAAATGCAAAACCCTGTATAAAACTATGCAAGGCAAAAGCAAACACGACCTAGACTACATTAAACACAGGTTCAGTTGCAGCAAGAATGATCGTGGTTTGTAAATTTAGTTCATCGAAAGACATTTAGAAACCATGCAAGACTGTATTTTTTTATGATTCACATTATCATGTAATTATTTTGCAGGGGTGTACAATGTAACCTTTTCATATTGGTTTCTCTATCTATATCTATCTATCTATCTATCTATCTATCTATCTATCTATCTATCTATCTATCTATCTATCTATCTATCTATCTATCTATCTATCTATCTATCTATCATCTATCTATCTATCTATCTATCTATCTATCTACCTACCTATCTATCTACACTGTAAAAAACTTAACTCATTATTTTGAGTTATCTTTTTGCATGGGTTTTTTTTTTAGTTTAACTAACTTATTTCGATAAGTTGAGGACAACTTTACAGTCTATCATCTATCTAATCTATCTATCTATCTATCTATCTATCTATCTATCTATCTATCTATCTATCTATCTATCTATCTATTATCTATCTATCTATCTATTCTATCTATCTATCTATCTATCTATCTTGTTCTTTACAGTTGATAACTTGAAAATAAGCTTGTTTCCCTTTGAATTGTTTTAATTATCAGAATAAACTCACTTAATTTAGATTTGTTTAAAACAAGATTTCTTAAATCATTGTGAAATCCAATAAGTGTATCTTGAATTTTTTTTATAATGTTTTTGCTAAATCAGGTAGGCTATATTAGAAAAAAAGCACAGAATAGTTGCGTTTACTATGGTTTATATAACTGAATAATATAAGTATTCAAGAGCAGCAGACTTCATCAAGAGCTGCATTAAATAAAGCCCTACATGTTTGAAAGTCACCTCGAGAATGCTGAGTCAGTCATTTTCAGCATATTGGAGGAAATGAAAATATAAATTAAATTACATTTTAATAAAAAAAAAAAAAAATTTAAAAAATGTTTTTAACTGTACACTATTTATCTCCCTCTTCACCCTGTGGTCTAACATCATTTTTTTGCAGATGATGTGCCAGATTGTATGCCACACACGTTTATCAATGGTCTCATTCATCAGGTGTGATGGCTCCTCAAAGTGGGGTTTTGCTGAAGTTGACTTTCCCTCTATATACCTGAAGCACCTACGAGCCTGAGCGCTGCACTTATATCAAAAACACAAACACACACACATACATTAGGACTGGGCGAAAGGCCAGTTACGTTCACCACCCCGCGCCAGCCAACTCAAGCCCCATCCAGCCTTGGCCTCCAATTAAAGCCGTGAAATCTTTCCTGTGACAGTTTAGGTTTCAAAAGAATTCCTCCATCCAGGTATAACACCATCTCAACCAGCATCGGACCACCGGACCTTCTCCGCCAAGTCTATTTGTTTGCTGAGGGCAGAAGGAGGTTTACTCAGGAGGGTGTGTTTAAATTACTCGTGGAATAAATAGGGCCGTGACCGAAATAGCAAATATCTTATTTTAAAAAGGACATTTGGACATGTTTTTAATTCCATTAAATAAGTGGCGCACCCTCATGCAATCGATAAATGTGATTCATAAGTGGAAACGAGATGATTAAAAGATCTTGATGCCTGGCGGACGGTCAATAGTTAGCGTTTAAATTCTTTGGCCGCTTCGAGGTGGCCCGCTGCTGATGTCAGAGTGGTCAGCGAGTTTGTTGACCTTAGTTTGTGTGGCTTCGACAGGAGGAAAATTATTGCTGTTTTGCATAGGAAATCGAGGTAATCGCCTCATGGTCAGGAGCCGATCTGACCAAGCTTCTTACCCAACGGCATTTTTACAGGCTTTAACTCTGATATAAATACGACTTCTTAAATCTGCAGTTATGCAAGTGTAAATCTTGCTTCCACGGTGTCTCCAGGCTCACCGCTGTGAACCACGTGACCTTGCCGGTACAGAGGAGGCGCACAAAGCAGACGTTCTTTCATCAAGGCTCCAGGTTCTTGTTAGAGAGGAGATGTGGAGATGTGTCCATACATCATCTTTCTCATCTAGCCAAGGACAGAAGACAGTCACAGCTCATTTACCCCAGACATTAATGAGCAATGAGACTCTGTGAGGGAGAGAGCGTGTGATAAAGAGGTCAAGGTGAGCGAGTGCATGAAAAAGTCACTTTTAGTTATATAGTGCTTTACACAATGCAGATTATTTCAAAGCATCTGCACAGTAATAAACTGTGTTGATGTAAAAAAAAAGTGTTGATGTCAAATTCATCACTTATGAAACAAATTCAATTCAGCTGTAAAGCACATCTACAGGAGCTTAATTCGGTCAATGCTGTAAAGTTCATAAATTATTAAACAATTTGAATTAAGCTATAAGCAGCTCTAAAGTTTTTATTCAGCTCAATTTATTTCCCATTCAAGTGTCAAGGCCCTTATATACTCGTGGCGAAGTTACGTGCATATTTTGTTCTTCGCTTTGGGGTAAAAAGAAGTTTGAAACGTGATCATAATCCCGCCCACGCTGCTGAGAACGGCGTATAGATGAATATGTAAATATGTGCAGAGTACTTCCCTTTAAATAACTAAATGTATCTAAATTTAATTAACAAAAATGACAGCGGTGAGAAAACAGCAGTTCAGAAAGCATCTGATGCGACAGCTCTGTAATTCACTCTTCCAGTCACGTCATGTCGCATTTATTTATATGCCACTTTATATGCCACAGCAAGGAGCTTTACAGTGTTAAACATGTAACAAACAGAATCAGTGTCCCTTTCAATTGGAATAACATCTTCATTTTCTACTATAAAGTGGCTCTCCAGTGTGTTCATGTTTTTATTTGAGGACATCTGACTGAACTGAAGAAATGAACCAGAGAATATTTCCATCTCAAAGAAGGCGGAGCCTCAGAGCCACACCCACCTATGACATCATTGGTTGATAGGTCGAATCAATTAAATGAACCGAAGGCCATGCTGAAAGTCAAATAATCCACACATCAGATCAATATCAGTAAAAGATGAGAGAGACTCCTAAGACTCGACCCTTGACCTACTGAACCCACAGACGAGCACCTCAGGCCTCGAAACCTCATGAAGCTGAGAAGGACCAGGAGCATTCGCGGCCTGCTGGGAAAACTAGCTTAAACCAGCTAAAAGTTTGCTGATCTAGTTTAAGCTTGGCCATGTTGGTGTTTAGCTGGTTGGTTAAATGGATCCTCAGCTAACAAGTCCCCATAAGTTTTTTTTTAACCCTTCCCGTTTGCGTGTGTCTGTTTAAAAGCCTATAGATACTGAAACCAAATGGCTAGCTCAATCATTCTTTTTGCATACAAAACCAGAGATGTAACATGTTCAGATCAAGCCTCCAACATGCCCATGTTGCGTTGTTTTCACCCTCTAATCAGTCTGTACAAACTGGGTAATATGCGTTCACAAAAATGCATTGCACGTCTTTGCACAAATGTTCTGTAGATCTGCGATTGATAGTTACGTCTTCCGATGGCTCATTGACGTATCACGTTCTGTGCACTATGACCCCACGGTGTGTCGTATGTTGTGACGTCACACGCTGCGTCATTTGACCATGCGTTTGTACCGGTTTGTACACGGACGCAAGTAAACGCAAGTACACGGGCGCGGAGGTTTTGGAAATACTAATTGCGTCCGATGACGATGTCTGCTCATCTATTTATTTTATATTTTAACCAATTCAATGTTCAATCAATATTCAAAAGCAAAATGTTATCTGTTTGACCACAAATGTAATTGAATATTTTACATGGCATTTTTCTCCCCTTCTTTTGAATGAGTGAAAAATGAGTGTATCTTAAAAACTAATTTATGTAAACAGTTCAAATCATTTCTGTATAGTTTTAAATTGTTTTATGCACGTTTTTCACATTGACAAGTTTGAGGTTGACATTTATCCATTTTTTGTATTGAATAAAATATGTAGAAAAAAATATTTAAATTTGTTTTTCATTTTGTTTATTTCACTTTTGAGATATTTATCTAGTTACTATTGATTTATTACAAACATAGCCTTCAAATTGGGAGAGTAAGGATTATTTTGATGTATGGCAAATGAAAATGCTCAAAAGAATGACAGCACAGCATGTAAAAATACAAATATATGCTCTGGTGGAATTGTTCTATGGCAGGTCATGAAGGGTTAACTTATTTTTTACTTCGTCAGTAGAGAGAAGTCATGATTAGATCCGGATAAACATGAATTTGTCTCATCAATAAACACCAGCTGCATCAATCAGCCCAATCAGATCTGTTTTACACAGCTGTTATTGGATTGGATTGGCAATTCTCAGGTTAGTATTAAAATGTAGAAATTTGAGTGAATTTATGTATTTTCTGCAGAAATATGCCGAATGGAAACATAATATGAATAAGAAATAGAGAATATTAGCATGTATTACATGCAGTATATTATACTACATTCTTAATTCTAATCAAGTTTAAAAATTTTATTGAATACGTATTAAAGGAGTAGGAGATGACAATTCAAATTCTGTGTAAATCTGTGAGCCTGTAAATTACACATGCTATTCAAGTCAGTGAACCAGTCAAGCTCTGGTAGAAACTACTACACTATAACCACATAAAATCTGCCCCATTTACTGCAAAAGCAAACCATAAACACTTCAGTGACTTACAGGGCGCGTAAACAAGAAGCCATTGCTTATTCTTGTAGATATGGGTTTGTGTCACCCGTAATCTGACAACAACACCTCAAAGTGCTACCAGTATCGTACGACTCAATGGAAGAAAACACGTGTGTGAACAATGGTGACCAGTCACTGCGACTCTATCAGATCCCGAAGGACACTTAACAGCGCTGTCAGTGGGGAGGCTTGTCCATGCTCGAGCAACAAAGTCACAATAATGCATTTGGATAAAACAGTCGTCTGTTTTATTCAGCGGCGGAGACTCGACACACAGGACCCTCTCAGGCCAGTTGTTAATCTAATCTGTGATCGGCTCTAAAGAAGCTCCCTACGGTCGCGTGGTCATGGTCAAGATATCTTTTTTCTTTGCAGAAAGCATGTCCAGTGTGCGTAAGCGTGCGTTCATGTGTGAGTGTGTGCATGTTTTTTTTTTTTTTCTTGGTGGGCGCTACATGCGTGTGTTAGTAGTTATGAAATAGACCTGGCAGCTGGCCCACACAGGACATTTGACCTTGATTTTTTTTTTTTTTTTTTTTTCGAGAGCTCAATCTTTTCCCTTAGCAGAGGCTAAAAGGCTCAAAAGGGTGGAAAGCCAAATATTTATTTAAGGCTCCTGGACGCCAGGTTGCATAAAAGGTTCCACAGCCTTTTGCATCAAACCTCAACCGTTGAAACCACAAATTCTGTTTTTGTAGCCATAAAACTGCCCCCACCAAGGAGAAAAAAAAAAAGATTTCCATTCGGTTGATTCTTATAAATTTAAATGAAGTGAAAAAAATCTGGTTTACTCCCAAAAGGAAAATATTGTTTTAAATATATTTTGCAATGTGCGGGTGACAGAATATTTATGAGCAATAAGCAACGGCTTATCTTCTTAGAATGTTTACTGTAAAACATTTTTTTTTACAGAAAAAATACTGTAAAAATGCTACAGTAAAACATGTTAATTGGTTAACTGTAAGTTACCTTATGTATAGTGAAGAACTGTAAATAGTTTAATATCAGATTATATGTAAGTTTACTGTAAAATTTTGTCACATTTATGTTTTTTGCAACTAAAAATTATGAATTACCATGTAATTGATACCATATAAAAACAGTAAAATGACATTCCCAGAAGTCCCTGCGTTACACATCACATATGATTAAAAAAAATTATAAACAATTTTGTTTCTTATTTTTGTTTTTAGTAATGGATATTAGCGTACATTATTGTGGTGGTTATCAGTAGGCCTATATTTATTTATATTACAGATGTTGGTACTTTAACATTATATGAAATATATGGTTACAATCACCACCGTAAATTTAAAGGGATATTTTTACAGCACTGTAATGTACTGTACATTTTTAAGTACAATCAACTTGGATCTTTAAAAAATGTCAACTTAAATTACATTAAACTAACATAAAAAAATGAGTTGAATCTTGTATAACTTATAAAAAAGTTGAAAATTGCTTAACTTATTTTGATGAGTTTAAGCAATATAGACACATGTTTTCATAACATATTAAACTTTTTTACAGTGAAAGGTCTTTAATATCAAAGAACTGTAATTTTATAAAAGTCTTGATCTTATCTCAGTATTTATGTATTTAGCCTGAAATGGCAAATAGGGCTGTTTTTTAGTCAATCAGATAACCTAACATTTCATTGCTGGTAACTTGGGTTAATTATTTCATGTTTCAGTAAGTTGTGGATGACAAAATATTTATGAGCAATACACAATGGCTTATTGTAATTTTATAAAAGTTCTCAATCTTTACTGAAGATTATGGATTTCGTATGGCATGTAGACTGCAAAAATATTTTCATACGCATTATTTTTTTCTTGCTTTCCAATACAAAACGTATCAGAAACATCCATCGCTGCATTAACTGAATGTCATATCTGAAAGAAAAACTCGAGGAGAATATTCAGGTGCTTCCTGGACTTCATGAACATGTGTTTAAAGATCTGAGGCTTTGGCAGCAGTGTGTGCCTGTGATGAGATGACCTCAGGGTGAAAGGTCACCGCAGGGGTCAGGACCTCTTGTAGCTGCGGGCCGTCTCCTCCTCCTCTTAATGCCAGACTCGGGACAATAGCGGAGGCTGGGTCAATCTGAGTGAGCCGTCATGGGGACCCACACAGAAAGGCCTTGTTTACACACACATCAAGCGACTCGACCAAAGTCACCATCCTAACTCTTTCATCTTCTCCACGGAGAAATCAGGAAGATTTCAGGCGGGCTCATAACATGACGGTTTGAAAGAGCTACAGATTACAGATGAGATATGATTCTTCTGGGATGTTTTAGTATAACATTTTAATTTACTACAAAAATTATTCTCTTAAGTATTTTGTCTTGTTTTTCACTGAAATATATACATATTCTTAAATTAAGATACATATACTTTAGAAATAAAAGTATTATTTGCTCAAAATAAGAAATTATTAAAACTTAGTGAATGTATGCTTAAAACAATATGTTTGTTTTCTTGTTTTCAGCATAAACTACTTAATTTAGCTAGATTTTTTTTCAGAAATATAAACTTAATAGATTAAGTAATTTTGCTTCTGAAGTAAAAGCATTTTGCTATAACAATTGTTTAGATATTTGTACTGCATTTTTTTTTATGTATTTGCAGACATTTTTATCCAAAGCGACTTACATTGCAATCAAAGTATATATATATATATATATATATATATATTATATATATATATATATATATATATATATATATATATATATATATATATATATATTATATATATATATATATATAATATATATATATATATATTATATATATATATACATACACACACAACACAACACATACATATAATCATCATCAATTTATGCCCTATAAATCAAACCCATATCTTTGGCGTTACTAATGCTATGCTCCACTGTTTGACAAAGGAATTCATATAATTTCCATGTATAAATTATAATGAATATGTATAATTTTAACAAACTACAAATATCTTTTGTGAAATAGTTTAAAAGGTTTTTAGATGATAATGCTACAAATATATTTATTATTATTCAAAATGGCAGTTGTTCAAAATGTACAAACATGCTGCGGTATCCGTCTGTGTGAACATGTCTGGAGCATAACCCAACACCAGAAGCCCAGCAGACAGCTATAGTTTTACACTGAGCAGGATCTGACTAAGCCCTGCTGAAACCCAGGCATGAGAGGATAAAGACAGATACGGCACTCGTGATCCGAGTCCAGCTGAACGCTCTTCTGCCAGCCGGAAAACTAAACACCTGCCAGTGTCAGGAGAGACAGAGCTGGGTCACTCTCTCTATCACTCACTGCAGTCCTCTGAGCTTACTGTGACATTACAGTACCACGGTTTACAGAGTAGGAGAAACTGTCTTTCTTTCTTTCTTTCTTCTTCTTTTCTTTCTTTCTTTCTTTCTTTCTTTCTTTCTTTCTTTTCTTTCTTTCTTTATTTCTTATTATTTTGAATTTGTTTTCATTTGTAATTTTTAAGTAACAGACCCAAGTAACTTTTCCTCTTCGGTCGCCCTACTGCCCTTACGAAAAATAAGTTTATTCAAGTGTTCTATTAGTATACTTCTTTTAAACTAAAAATAAGAAAGTATACTTTCAGTCTACATTTTATATACTTCGCAAAAATATACTTTATGTACTTCTCAGAAATATACTATAGCGGTATAGCGGAGGATCTTTCCAAATTTTAGAGAAGACCCGCCCTCTCCAATTTTTTTAAAAATGCACATACGCAACACTCTATTTGCTCCCGAGAGGGAACGCCTATTAAACGTGAAGCCCAACCTGTGCTTTTAGTGCACGCCAGCGTGTGAAATATTCACCCAAAATCACTCTGGTCTTGTTTCTATACTCTGCAGCCTTTCTCTTCTTATCATACACTTCGTATACATTTTTTCTCTTTCGACCCTCAGCCATTTTCAAAGGAATGGCTGAAACCGTACCTCATCACACATAATACACCTGAAAGTGTGCATGCGCAGAAAGCGAAAACTATATAGGGACTAGCTCGTACGACGGCCTTACGTAAACATATCACCAGAATGATTGACACTTAGGTGGACCAAAGGTATAGGCTACCCACCCGGAAAAAGAAAATCCTCCGCTATACCTTTAAAATTACACTTAAAGGATAAAAAGGATAACATGTGCTTAAAACAACACTTAACATTAGCTCTCAAAACTGTGCAACTCACCGAGTGGTTAGTGGTGTTCGTTGATGATCCAAAACAAGTAGCGTAGCGAAATACAGTTTCTGTCGTGTATAATTTGCCATTTTTTAAAATTCCATTGCGGTCTGTTGGAGGACTCAGTGCTCGTTGATATTACTGCGCTACCGGAGACCGAAAGGGGTCTGTTTACATTTGGTTGTAGTCTTTTCGCTCGGTTTCTCCGTCTCTCAGAAGGCTAGCGTGAGCAGAGCAACTGCGGAAAAGTGGTTGTCGCCATCAAGTGGTCGGGAGCGGAAGTTTATACGCGGTTGTGAGGTATCTGAAAAAATAGTTCCACTATAGTAAATAACACGGATTGAAATCATACATTGCGCCGATTTGTTTTTAATCATCAACGAACACCACTAACCACTCGGTGAGTTACACAGTTTTGAGAGCTAATGTTAAGTGTTGTTTTAAGGACATGTTTCAGTATGCTCGTAGACAGCCACTCTGAAGCGGTCAGAGGCGATCCTAAAATAGTCAAAAACTCGAGACAGGACCCATCGTCAAAATTTCTAAGTCCACCACTCTAGTTCATCCAAAACACACTAGAAAATAGACTCAAAGTGTTAAATACCGGAATTATCCTTTAAGTGTTCTTGACTTATACTGAGAGAAAAGACCAAGTATATTTGGCCTGTACTTGTACTCAATCTTTTGATCGAGATAAACTTAAAAGTATAATTATAATTAAGTATTCAAAGTATACTTGGCTTGTAGTTGTGTTAACTCTTTTGATCGACTAGCCTATTAAATATACCTTTTTTTACATAGTTTTTCATACAGTCTTTTGAAACTTACATTGTTTGAAAATATTAATAAGAATATTGATATAAAACAAATATGTTTCTAATTATGTGTATCTGGATTTTTGTGTAGGCTAGTCCACTGGTAGTGTACATAGGAATTTACTTTATTTCTACTTTACTCTTTACTCACCATTGACTGAATTTTCCAGCTATCCATGTTTTCTCTGTTATACTATAGGCGGCGCTATGACACATCTTCTAGTACAGAATCTCTGGATCAAAACACAGGAGAAGAAGAAACTGAAACAAGTGATAGACGAGTGCTCACTCAAATGTAAAATAATGTGATCATCAAACATTAAACAGCATGTAAATCAAAACTGCTTAATGAAATGAGAAAATGACTGAAGCTTTGGGGGTGTTGGACACGATCTTCTCCATCTGTGTTTTCATCATTGTTCTGAATCTGATCAAGGTCTTTGACCAAAATTTGATTTTCTCAACTTTTTTGTTCAAAATGTTGCCTTTCTTTATTAAACTTACCGACATTCAAGTGTTGATAAAAAAGAATGCATGGAGTTAATAAAATGTTTTTAAATTTAGTTAAAGAAGCCTAGAGTTAAAGGTATTTTTCAAGTATAAAAAATAATATCTATCATAGTAGTATACTGCAAGTGCAAAAATAATATATAACTATTAAACTATAAGTATAATATTATGTTCACTTAAAGAAAACTTACAAGTATACTTGCAGTATAAACTACTAAACTAGTAGTTTACAGAGAGTACACTTCAGTGTGTACTTTTTATAAACTAAAAATGTGCTACTTGTATTAAAATAGTAAACTACTACTAGTATACTTATAAGTTCACTTGTAGTACAGATGCATTACAAATGAGAAACCTAGTTGTGTACTTGAAGTTTACTACTGTTACACATAGTACACTTAAACGTATACTTTCATATACTAAAAGTGGGCCAATTTAGTCCCAAGCAGTATTGAAATAGTACACTTACAAGTTTACTACATGTACACATTGATATTAGTATACTTACTACACAAAGTATACTTAATAATATACTTGGACATTACTTAAGTATACTTCATAAAATTAACTTGAAGTATACTTCTTTTTCGTAAGGGTGGTTGGAAACGAAATTGTCCATTGCCGCTGTCGTAAATAATTTAGCCTAGCGTCGCACGCACGCTCGCTGTTTACCCAGCACCGGCTTTAGAATGAACGATGTCCACAGACAAGGTAGAGTATGTTACATGATTTCATGAAAGGATGATGTATTGCGACATCAGAAACGAAGAAAAACTAAATAATGACTATTGTAGCGCTTGACGTAAAGCAGTCGAATTTTGTAGTTCTTTTTGTGGTGGTTACTACCCGAACCCTGAAGTTACATAGTGCCAGTAAAAGCGACACAGACCCCGTCAGGCGATGGCAGAGTGCCTTTCACCCTGTTACGACTTGATGAACCACTGATAAGATTTTGGAAACTTTATTTTAAGGTAAACAATGTTACATAGTGTTGCTTTAAGTTAAAGGTGCAATATGTAAGAATTTTGTAATAAAATATCCAAAAATCACTTGCACAGTGTGATATTTCCTGCAGTTGTGTACTTACAATATTCCCAAAAGTTCCCAAAGATTTTTAATTTCAGAGAAATTCCAATTTAAAAAATAATGACGGACTCCCTGTTCACTTGTCGCTTGTCAATGGTGTAATATCCGCGTTGTCTCTGATTTCCGCTCGTACTGCTATAGTAACCATGGCGACAGACGTGGACAGCAGCGTTACGTCTAGTGGCACACTCACACTGTTGTTGTTTTGTTCAAACATTATGGACCATGGCAAGCAGACTTTGGAACAAAAAGGAGAACTAAAACGAAGATCAACATCTTTCGAGATGCCGAGAGCTAGCGTCCGCGTCCCTAACTTCGACTCGACAGAGACGCGAGTGTTGCATGTACTGTATTAGACAGTGAGCAAATGTACATAAAAGTAATCAATGTTATATAGTTCAATGTGATGAAATGTTAGAATGTGATCTGTATGTTATTGCTAATGTTGATTTAGCTTACAGCTAGTCTCATATAGCCAACTAATTAACACACAGCGAAAAAAATTACATATTGTAGCTTTAACTTAAGTTTAGTTAAAGTTTTACTAATATTATCGTGTATTTATTGTAATTTCTATTACAAAAATACATATCTGTGTATTTTTAGTCATTTTTATTACATTTTCAAACATTTCTCTGTATTTTTATTTCATTTTTAGTTTGAGTTATTTTAGTACATCAAGTTAAACTGCATGAAAATGAGAAATTCAGCTAGCTGAAATAGTTTTTTTTTTGCTTTAGCTAAAGTTTAAGTAATGAACGTTTTTTTATTGTTATTTATAATAACCCTAACTTTAATACAACATGTCATGTGGGGACTTGTGAACTCTTTTGAGTGATGATGCAAACAAATCATTAGAATCGATTCATTGAAATGCAAACAAAAGTCCCAACTGGTTTATTTGATTGACCAAAAAAAAAAAAAAAAACAGACTTTGCCATTTCCGAGCAAATACATAAATATTAAAATGCTGAAATACACACTGTGTGGCGTTCCATCACAGATTTCAAATGGTTAACTTGGTCTGCAACCACAAGCAATTCAGCCATTTCAAAAATGCAAATAATGTTAATAATGCTGAAGAACTGCTCCTCTGAACTCGCAGGCTTCAGCGGCCACTAACTGAGGCGTTGTGTGTGTGTTGCACACGCAGTGTCCAGCGCTGACATGTTTAGAGTCAGACCACACATGTGTGTGTTTGTGCTGGAGCGTGAGCTGATGAAACACACAGCTACAAGTGTGTCAACACACCCTATGGAAAACCGCAGCGCCCTTGCAGCCCACTCTCAATCTGTTGGTGTTTTTCTGACCCTGTCGCTCCAAGATTTCGCATTAAATCTTGTTTGTCAACAAACTATTTCAGGCCAACTTTCCCCTCTAAACGTCTAGATGGATTTATGTCCTCCATGGACGAGTTTTGTGGCCTTAATTAGCTTATTGAACTATTTCACACCCGTTTTCTTCTCTAAAACTATATTTGCCAAAACTAAACCAAAGGAATATTGAAATAGGCTCGCAAAAAGGAGAGTGAATTCATTAAAGATCATGCCAGTCCACAAAGACATCTTTAGTCAAGCCTTCCCGATGACAGTGCAATGCAAACCCACAATCAGATCCGGCAATTAACTCCGGCTTCCACCCACAAATAAATGAGATTTAGATTGGTCACGACCTTTTGGCCCTCAGAGACGTAATAAAGCTTCTCCTGACCAAATTTTTCCGTCAGCACGTTTCTCCACGTGACCCCTGAAACTGAACAGGGAACGTTTCCAGACGTAGATGTGCAGGTGTTGATGTGAAGTCATCCGTCAGTCACTACGAGGGAAATCTCTCAGGTAATGTCTTGATGACAAATCTGTCATCGTTGTCAGGCCTGCTTGTTTGCATCTAAGCCAGGAATGCTTTAAGGCAAATAAATATTAGATCAAATCAGCTCCAATGTCATCATAAAAACATCCCGTACTAATAGTAGAACATTAAATAGTGATTTATAGCGCATGCCAGCGTTTGTACTTGGAAAACCCCCATTTTTGCATAGCTAAGATGTGAGCAGCACCAAATGTATTTGATATTACTCATATCTGAGGTTCTTGCACCATGTTTTAAGGTGCTTTTTCAAGTTAAAATAGAACATTTTGGTCATGCATCACAGCGGATAAAATTCAATTATAAACATATCGGTACCATATCGGTATCATGTCATATATTTCATTTTTAATGTATTATTTACTTCAGCCTTCAGATGTGCACTGTTCGCCATGATGGTTTTAAATTGTTTGAAATATGATTGAAATCACTTCAAAAATAAAAAAAAACAGTAAAGTGAAACATGTGCAGCACAAGTCTGTCATCATATATGCTACATTAAATTATTGTGAAAATATTATAATTGTGTACTTGGGACATGATAATAGTGGGACTTTTGTTTTTGTAATCAGGTTCTCAAAAATTTTCTAAAAATTTGGATTTAGATTTATCGACAAATATATAGGTTATCGACTTTCAAGTATAAAGATTTATCAGTTATCGTAATATATGGGAGTAAAAGGGGAAATTCACCCAAAATTTTAATCATTTACTCACCCTCATGACATTCATAAACTGTTTGATTTTTTTCTTCTGTTCTGTAAATATAAAAGGTATTTTTAGAAATGTTTTAACTGTTAATTAAACAGAAATGTTTGGACTTTTGTCCGTACAATAAAAGTCAGAGGGGTCCAAAATAATTACAATAAAAAAAAATGCTTTCAATTGGAATATACTTTTTTTTTATTTTAATTTATTGATGCAAAGCTGATTTTTTCACACAGTGTCAGAAATCATTCTAATATGCTGTTCTTGCTTAAGAAACATTTCTATATATTAACTGTATATGCATTGAGTTAATTAAAGATAATTAAAGCTTTGTGGTCACTGATTAGCATGACAAACCAGTAGCTTGAGCCTGAGGAAAAGCTCTGAATGATGGGCTGAAAGTAGAGGAAACATGGACCATCAACTGTTGAGACCAAATATCAAAGAAATCAATGACGTGCAACAACAAGAAGCAGTAAATGAGCCTTATCTTTGCTTAAGTATAATGCAATGGCCATGCACTGTCGAAGAGGCAGAATGATGGATCAGGATTCAGAGGAACAGCCTAACAGGACAGGCCTGTCAGGGCTTTGATTGATCAGAGAGTCGAGTCTTTGTCCGCCCTCAGCACTTCCTACAGTCAAAGCCTGGATATTCTGCTCTAATAACCACTGAGAGAGACGTCAGGACGCTTGATTTACAGCAGGGAGCCGCTGCGTGCTCTACACCGCTGCATGCACCCTCTTTAAAGGATTAGTTCACTTTTTTTTAAAAAATTGCTGATAATTTACTCACCCCCATGTTATCCAAGATGTCCATGTCTTTCTTTCTTCAGTCGAAAAGAAATGAAGGTTTTTGATTTTTCTCCACATGGACTTCAATGGTACCCAAACGGTTCAAGGTCCAAATGACAGTTTCAGTGCAGCTTCAAAGGGCTTTAAACGACACCAGACGATGAATAAGGCTCTTATCTAGCGAAACCATTGCTCATTTCAAAAATAAATAAAAAAGTTTAAGTTTTATAAGCACAAATGCTTGCCTTGCTCTGTTCTGTGATGACTCTGTTCTAGTGATGGGTTGTTCATGAACGATACGTTCATTGCGTCTGTCACGTGACAAATGAACGAAAGATTAGAAGTATAACGTTTAAAGCCACTTGAATGAACGAAATGACTCGAAAAAAGATTTGTTCATTTTGATGAACGAGTTCGAAGGAGAGTCTCAACGTAATTGCGTATTACGTGACGTCACGAACGCGCATCACAGAACAGAGCAAGGCGAGCATTTGTGCTTATAAAACTTAAACTTTTTTATTTATTTTTGAAATGAGCGATGGTTTGGACTAGATAAGACCCTTATTCATCGTCTGGTGTCGTTTAAAGCCCTTTGAAGCTGCACTGAAACTGTCATTTGGACCTTGAACCGTTTGGGTTCCCATTGAAGTCCATTATATGGAGAAAAATCCTGGAATGTTTTCATCAAAAACCTTAATTTCTTTTCGACTGAAGAAAGAAAGACATGGACATCTTGGATGACATGGGGGTGAGTACAATTATCAGCAACAGTTTTTAAAAAGTGAAATAATCTTTTAAGTCTTTCTGTATCCATGCATTGTATCCAATCACAGGTAAATGGATCGATAATAATGGCATATACACTCTGATCGCAAAAATGCACCTTGTCTGAAACACTTGAGCACAAAAAAGACCTTTGAGCATTGAGAGGGCGACAAAAAAAGACATTGACCCAAACAGGCGTCAGCCGTACCGATGCCAGGTCTTCACCGCAAACTCGAGTTCTGCGGCTGGAGATGCAGCTTTGAAACCACACAGTCTGGCCTTGAGACTGGAAAATCAATAACCAGCACTAAAGACGAGAGCGCTGAGCATTCCCATGCTTTCACTAAGCTTCCACCATTGAGGAATAATAGGCAGCCATCCCTGAAACGCACTTGGACGCTTCACCTGCTGTCCTGAGCCAAGGGAAAAAAAGGATTAGAAACCAGCAAGAGCATCCAAATGAAGAAAAGGATAAAGAGATGAGGGGATTCAGAAGAGAAAAGCTCAAATAAGGCTTTACCCAGCTGAGCTGTTCAAGGGCTATTATCAGCTTCATGTACGACTGATGATGACTTTAACACATGCTGTGGCCTGGCTTATTCTGTAAACACTTGTTGTGGATAAGTTTTGGTTATTAAAATATAATATAATATAAAAATAATATAAATTAATATAATAAAAAATAATCTGCTTGTATATGAACACTAACAACTCGTGCATTTGCCAAAACTTGACAAGAAGAAAGTTTGGAAAAACATAATGGTGAGTAAATGATGACAGAATTTCATTTCTGGGCGGATTATCCCCTTTTTTATATAATATATATAATATAATATATATAAATAATAATATAATATAATATAATATAAATAATATAATATAATATAATTAACACGTAACAATGTATATTTATTTATTTATGAGTAAATGATGACAGAATTTTCATTTCTGGGGGGATTTTATATAATATTAAATAATAAATTAAAACGTAATGATATAAAATATATATATATATATATATATATGACCCTGATTATATGACCCTGATATATTTATATATATATATATTTATTTATTTATGTATTGTTTATTTATTTATTTGCTTGCATGACCACTAATGGCCACTGCATTCTTCAAAACTTGTGTGTTCCATAGAAGAAAGTTTGCAGTAAATTATGACTATTTTTTGGGTTAAACCCATCCTAAAGTTTATTACCAACTTGCGAGTATTTATTTACTCGGATTTGGCGCTTGCTGATTGTTAATTTTGGACCGTGGTTCTGGATAATGCTCAGACTGAGAAGGTGGAAAATTTGTTTCCTCTAACCTGTAGCATTCAATATCAATCATTATTTGATTTATTTCTTTGGGTCAATGTCACATTTTGCACAGCAAGCCTCTGCAAGCCTTCGAATACTGCACATGCTATATTCACATTAATAAATGAATGTTAACGTTTCTATAACATAATGATTTGTGTTAAGTTGGCCAGCATGAGGTGAGCAACATACTTCACAGACACAGCAGCGCACTGACGCCAAGCCGATCCACGTCTCCTCACAATCTCCACACTGTTTTGGACATTAACAAAAATAAACTTCTCAGCAACCCAATATTCATCCAACACGAGCTCTGGCTAACTTCGTGGCCGTGGTTTGCCCACTTTGGCCTGTTATTAAACAGCTGGAGAAGACTAGAGTCTTTCACTTCTCACCTACCTCTATTACCTTAACCCCTCGGAAAAAGGACAATTACACATCATTTAAGACTTAAGCAATTAGAGGCCATTTCTGGAAATAACCAGTCGGACTTCTCCTTGTCTTCTCCCACACAGGACTGGTGGTTCCTGGTGCTGGTGTCAGTCCAGATTAGTGTGTGAGCTCTGGGCAGAGCACGTAGTGTGTTTCTGTCGAGTCCAAGTGCTGGGTTAATCAGGGTCAGGGCATGTGTTGTACAGATCGCCCGAGAGGAGATTAGGGTAAAAAAGACTCGAGCGCCGCTCCAATTACGCCTGGATAAACATCGGCACTGCTGCCACATGCGCGCACACGTTCTGGGATAAAGAAAAAGAAAATGGGAAAAAAAGACAGCAGGGTTTCCCAAACGGGGGTTCGTGAGCTGATGAAAAGCTAAATCGAATATGCATTCTTAAAAAATAAGATTCTGATATTGTTTCATGAAGGAAATTCTCGGAACTTTAGCTAAAGTTCTGTCAAGGTTCTCTTCAAGTTACAAACAACCGCAAAACAGTTTATTCTAGCTTCATACATCCTTTTTTTATCAACATTTTAAAGAAAAAGCGGAGAAAAACGTGTTTTTGGAGGTTCCAACGCTAACTCACAACTAATTTAGTATGAATTTGTACAAGTGATTAAAAGGTGGCTAGTTCGTAAGAATTCGTACGACCTCATTCGTACGAATTTGTACATTTGTCTAAACCCACGTGATGGGTAGGTTTAGGAGTGGGGTCAGGGGTGGGTAATTCGTGCAAATTCATATGAATTGGGCAACTCGTAAAATAATTTAAAAACTAATTTGTATGAGTGAGGTCGTTTGAATTCTTTCCAATTAGCCACCTCGTAAAATTCGTACAAATTGCCGTGAGATCAGGTTGGAGATTCTGTGCTATTTCCGAAGATGGTAATAGCGCCCCCTACCGTATAACACTGAAAACACGGATTACGAAAAATTCCGTCAATGCTGGGGAAAGTTAATAGAACATTCGTTCAAAGTTATTTGTTTTTAATATACATCATTCATGGAAGTTTTTTTTCTGGTACATTTTAGTTGATGTTCATCTAACATTTTTATTTTTTATTTTTTATGTTTCTATGTTTCTAATTTCAGAATGTTCAGAGAACATTAAAAAGTAACATTCCAATAGTTGGCCAAGACTTCCAAAGTCTGGACAGAGAATGTAATATTTATATATACAGTTTCATAACTTATTATGAGCATTAGCAAAATATTCTTAGAATACGTTTTTGTTAGCTGAGATTAATCAAAATTAATCTTAAATTGAGTTATCATCAAAATTATCAAATGAATAGTTGTGATATTAGAGCAAGTATATATTCTGCTGCGCTGTGTTTCTAGATTCACTATTTATATTCACATTTGCATAACTGCGGGCTTTAGAGCATTTTATCAATATCCCGACAAAAAGCATGATGAATTGACAATTGTTAAGGGTTTGAACATTTGAAAGAGAAAAATTTAAGACCTATATGTGTATATATATAATACATATAATTTTAAGATAAAAACAATACAAATAAAACACTTACTAAAGGAAGATTTTATATTGTATGTTTACTTGCATGTCATTTGACTGTTAATTGACATCAGACAACCTTGAGCATGTGAAAGTGACATTCCATGATATAAATATTAAGGGGATTTTCAAGTACTGTACATTTTTTTGTGTTTTTTAAGGGAGAAAATAAGTTTGGGAATCCCTGACCTAAACAGTCGGAAAAGAACCATATTCCGGTCTCTAAGTGCTGGACATGAAGTTGGCCTCCAGTATCAGGAGGATTTGTGTGATTTTTATTGTTTTGCAGAGTCATGACTGTAAAAGCCGGAGATTACGGTTTGAACAGTCGGTTTGGATATGAGAGAAACATTTACTTTACAGCATGAGTAATACATTATGAATCATTTCAGGGATTAACCGAGGAAATCCTAAAGATTTGTGACAAAGCTCACATCTCAGCTTTAGAGCAATGATAGACTTTTCATGCAGTGACATGAACCAGAGCGCACCGCGTTTATGGGCCGCAAATCTTAAGTGAGGTCACTGTAAAACCAACACAGAATGACAACAAGGTGCTCCGTCTTCAACAGCCCTACACGTCTTCAAAGCTACCTGCAACGCCACACACTCCTCCGTTTCTGCACGTCACGGGAGAAAAGAGCCAGATGAGCCCACCGTCCCACAGGCTTCATGAGCGCTGGAGGGCAATCACTGCAGGAGCACACTGTCACTGAACACTACTGGGGCAATCCGTCACGGGACCACACAACACACACTTACATTATACACTCTCAGAAGAAAAGCTACAAAAGCTGTCACTGGGACAGTACACTCTCAGAAAAAAAGGTACAAAAGATGTCACTGGGACAGTACCCTTCAAAATGACCATTTAGGAACTAATATGTACACTTTTGGTCCCAATATGTACCTTTGAGGGACTAATACTGTATGCACTCTTTAGGTACAAATATGTTCATTTTGAAAAGGTACCGCCACAGTTACAGCTTTTGTACCTTTTTTTTCTGAGAGTGCACCCTTCAAAAGGGTTCTATGTACCATTTAGGTACTAATATGTATACTTTTGGTCCCAATATGTACCTCTAAGGGACTAACATGCACTCTTTAGGTACAAAAAAAGGTAAAGCCACAGCTTTTGTACCTTTTTTTCTGAGAGTGTATGAGCATTTCTTTAGTCTATGTGTGAAAAAAGAAGTATACAATTTAACATCTTTTTTAAAAGAGTAGCCTACTAATTTTTGAAATAATATACTTTAAATAATATTCTGAATGTAATGGTTTTGGACACTTAATTGCATTTCATTTACAATTAAATTAAAGTATATTACCATTTCTACTCTATTTCTTGTAAAATAGAAGTACACTTTAGCATACTTTTAAAAAATATTACAGAAATAATGTATTTAAGTGCAAAATTAATATAATGTTTTCAAACACTTTAGATGTTATTTACAATTACATGAAAATATATTATAGTTTAAATTTGACCACCTTAGAAAAAATCTTTATATGATTAATAGTGTCTTTATTATAATCAAGTACTTTACATGTGCTTTAGTATGTTAGTCAACAAATCAAAGTGTGCTTCTTTAAAGCATGACAAAGGTTTATTAAAAATAATGATTTCAAGTAAACCTTTAATTTGATGTTACATAGTGCACTTTTTGTTAAAAAATAGGGTAACACTTTATTTTACAGTGTCCCTGTCACATGTATATAACTATACAGTTATTATAGTATAATAACTATAAATCATGCATATTTACATGGAACTCAACAAACATAATCTTAACCCTAAACCTGCATGTAGTTAATTAATATTACTCAGCACATACATGTATAATTACACTGTAATAAGGACACCTTAAAATAAAGTGTAACCAAAAAATAGTAATTGGACTTTTATTACATCTTTTAAATGTACTTTCATGTTTAAGGTTGAGCACTTTTCCTTGGATGCTAAGAAGTAAATGCAGTGTTTACACAACACAAAGTTTTTAAAAAGCACCAATGGCTACAGGATCTAAATCACATAAATCAACACGCATTAGACATGTATTAGTCCTCCACTGATCATAACCTGACTATATTTAGCCTGTGAATCATATTAACCTCTGTCACCTCGCATCCCTGAGAGATTTACAGCAAACCAGTGATTACAGTTTACAGCACGGTAGCTCACCGTATAAAGGGGACTGTGGTGAGGTGTTATTGTGTGGCTGAGGACAGTGTGTGGGATCACCGCAGGAAGTGAGGTGGTGTGGAAGTATTCGAGAGATGACACAGAGACTCATGTTTAGCTTGGCTGTGTGAAGACATGTCATTAAAAACCAAACAAAACAGAATAGGTCATTCTGTGATACAGGAACGGGCTAGTTCAATAAGGTAAAGTAGCTTTTTGCAAGGTTTTAAACATTCAATAAAATAAATTATTTGTGCAATAAATTGCATTGTTGACCTAAATATAAAAGTTGTATGAGTTCTCTTCCTGAAAAAATAACATTGTCATTTATTTTCATTTAAAAAGTGTTACTTTACCAACAGAAAAAAAAGAAAAGAAAAAAGAAGATTGAAAAAGGGTTGCTGCACAACCTGGGTAAATTAAATTAAATTCAATTAAATTTAAAAAATACTAAATAAATAAACAAATAAATAAAATAAATAAATACATACATACATTTAAAAGGCATTACTGGATTTATGTTTTGTATATATGAGCATTGCAAAAGTTGGCATGCAGAATTTTTAACACTTGTATATGACGGACACTAATATGACTCGTTTTGTAGAATGACCTAATTAGTAAAAGGAAACATTGGCACATTTTATAGAACTACTGGATATTGTTATATTCTCTTTATTTCACTTAACTGCATTACTGTAAAAGTGAAAATCACACACTCTTGATTTTAACTTTTTATGTGACAACATTTGGACAGCTTCAAAGTAATTCAACTCTGGTTCTAGTTTGCAGCTTTTGCATTACTTTTGAATATGTTATGCTGCACATTAAAGTTTGATGACTCAGGAGCAC
>CM070830.1:2593206-2683206 GCA_036326025.1 Chrosomus eos | reverse complement strand
TTCAGGAACCGAAACATTCTGAAATCATGAAAAGCACAGCAGGGATGTTTTCTCTATGCTTGTACCAATGTTTCATCCAGAAATTGCATATATGGTGCACTGCCTTAGTCCAAAAAGAGCAATGGAGATTTGCTGTAAATGCCAGTGTGTAGGTGGTCCTACAGTAGGCACAGCTTTAAAAAGTAGCAGAGCTTCTATATACTTCACGGTCACTCCACCCACATGTTTACAAACATTCAGCAAAAGCCTCGGGTGCGTTCATGGTTTCAGCAACTGGTTCCTTCAAAGCTACAACCAGCAGAAATGTATCATTGCAGTTTACTCACATTCAATCCTGTAAAGAGTTCAAACAAGTGTGTTTCCACATAGGAGCAAAAACAGTCATCTGGCTGTAAAGATGGTTATAGGCAACATGACTATAAAGCTACTTGAAGCGGATCTGCTATCTATTCATCTCTATTACATATCATTATTAGAGCTTTTCAATATTTATCAAAAAAGTGTAAACCATCACACAGAAGCTGCTTCAATGGGAGTCTGCAGATACGTGATTATAATGGTGCAAAGATCAGTTTTAATTTAGACAACAGACTCTTGGATATAGAGCTTTCAATCAATTGAAATTTGGATGCACATAAATGACATAATTTGAAAATAAATGGCTTAGTATTAAATGTCTGTATTTAGTATGCAGCTCTGTGCTTGATCAATTATTTCCATTGTGTATTCTCACTGTTTATTAATAGTCCAACAGGCAGCTTTTATAAGCAACCTTGCAGATACCTCCCAGCTCACTTGATCCTTACTCATGAAGGGCTTGTTATCGCCATTCTTAGAGAGAAATACATCGGACAAAATGGAGCTTTTATAAGTGACTCAGCAATGATGAAAGCTGGGATTTATCAGTTTTTCCTTCAGGAAAGCAGAGCCGTCTTAGAAAAGCTGTCAAAATACAGGGTTCTGGTTACAGAGTTCTTCCAGGACACCTCCAACGTCTCACTATATGAGTCAGAACCACAGCCATGTGCTCTTATGTTGGAAGATTGTGGCCGCAGACCCTGAGAGGACATTTTCAAAGTATTTTCTTGCCCACCAATTTGAAAAACGACATTCATGCAATGGAGTGCAGAACCAGCAATGAGAATCACAACATTACAAATTGATTTGAAGCAAAAAAAAAAGTAAAAGACTCTGAACTTAACAGAATATAACTATCACATGAAGCACTGCGAACAACAAAATCAAATTAGGATGGATGGATGGATGGATGGATGGATGGATGGATGGATGGATGGATGGATGGATGGATGGATGGATGGATGGATGGATGGATGGATGGATGGATGGATGGATGGATGGATGGATGGATGGATGGATGGATGGATGGATGGATGGATGGATGGATGGATGGATGGATGGATGGATGGATGGATGGATGGATGGACGGATAAATAGAACGATGAATGGATAGATGGTCGATAGACAGAACGATGGAGGGATGGATGGATGATGGATCAACGGATAGAACGATGGATGGATGGATGGATGGATGGATGGATGGATGGATGGATGGATGGATGGATGGATGGATGGGTGGTCGATAGGTAGAATGATGGATGGAGGGATGGAACGATATATGGATGGTTGATAGATAGATGGATGGATGGATGCATAGAACGATGGATGGATGATAGATGGATGGATGGATAGATAGAACGATGAATGGATAGATGGTCGATAGACAGAACGATGGAGGGATGGATGATGGATCAATGGATAGAACGATGGATGGATGGATGGATGGATGGATGGATGGATGGATGGATGGATGGATGGATGGATGGATGGATGGATGGATGGATGGATGGATGGGTGGATGGATGGGTGGATGGATGGATGGTCGATAGGTAGAATGATGGATGGAGGGATGGAACGATATATGGATGGTTGATAGATGGATGGATGGATGCATAGATCGATGGATGGATAGATGGATGGATGGATGGATGATAGATGGATGGATGGATAGATGGACAGATAGATAGAACGATGAATGGAGGGATGGAACGATATATGGATGGTTGACAGATGGATGGATGGATGGATGGATGGATGGATGGATGGATGGATGATGGATAGAACGATGTATGGATGATGGATGGATGGATGGATGGATGGATGGATGGATGGATGGATGGATGGATGGATGGATGATGGATGGATGGATGGATGGATGGATGGATGGATGGATGATGGATGGATGGATGGATGAGATGGATGGATGGATGGATGGATGATAGATGGATGATAGATGGATGGATGGATGATAGATGGATAGATGGATGAATAGATGGACAGATAGCCTTCATTAACCTTTCATTTCATAACCTTCATTACAACTAGGCTAGACTATTGTAATGCCCTGTTCTCTGGCCTTCCAGCGGAATCATTAAACATGCTACAGTATATACAGAACTCTGCTGCTCGTGTGCTCACTCGTACCTCTCCTCGTGAGCACATTACACCGGTCCTTTCACAGTTGCACTGGCTTCCCGTAAAGGTGAGAATTGATTTTAAATTCTCATTCTAACATACAAGGCACTACATGGGATCGCTCCGGCGTACCTACGTGATCTTATTAGCCCTTATACTCCATCACGTTCTCTCCGTTCTGCAAATTCCCTGTTATTACATCAGCCTTTGTGTAAGCTCAAGACCATGGGGGAAAGAGCTTTTCCCTGCAAAGCCCCCAAGCTATGAAATCTACTTCCTTCTACAATCAAAAGTGCGCCAACGTTGGGACAATTCAAAGGATTGATTAAGACACATTTGTTCAAGGCTACTTTTTCTTAATTGTTTTTATTGCTCTTGCTGTATTTGTTTATTTCATTGAATGCGCTTTGGGTTTGAGAAAAGCGCATTATAAATGAAATTTATTATAATTATATTATTATTATTATTAATAGTTAGAACGATGAATCGATGGATGATGGATAATGGATAGAACGATGGAATGGAGAGGATGGAACGATATAGGATGGTTTGATAGATAGATGGATGGATGGATGGCATAGAAAGATGAGGGAAATGAATAATGGATGGATGATAGATGGATAAATGATGAATGGATGGATGGGATGGATGGATGGATAGATGACAGATAGGAAGAACGATGAATGGAGGGATGGAACGATATATGGGTGATATGGATCAAGATAAAATGGATGGATGAGATGGGATGGTAGAAGATGGATGGTCAGGTGATGGATGAACGGATATATGGATGATTGATAGATAGATGGATGGATGGATGGATAGACGATGGATGGATGGATGGAAGATATGGATGGATGGATGGATGGATGGATAGGATAGAATGATGGATGGATGGATGGATGGAGGGATGGATGATGGATGGTCGATAGTAGAATGATGGATGGATGATAATGGATGGATGGATGATATGATGGATAGGATGATGGATGGATGGATGGATGGATGGATGGATGGATGGATGGATGGATATGGATGGATGATGGATGGATGGATGATAGATAGAACAATGGATTTATGGATGGTCGATAGGTTGAATGATGGATGGATGGATGGTTGATAGATAGATAGAACAATGGATGGATGGATGGTCAATAGTTAGATGGATGGATGGATGGATAGATGGTCGATAGATGGTCGATAGAGAGAACGATGGATGGATGGATATTTAAAAGAAATATGTATTTTGAGAAGTAGGGAGGTAGACTCGATTTCATAATTTGTGGTGGATCATGGGAGTGGGCGGAGCTGAATATCTCTTTTGATGCGTTTTGCTTTCTGCGCCTCTCTGATTGGAGGAATTTACTGAACAGCATCATGGGTAATGTAGTTTTCACCCCAATTTTTTTTTTTTTTAAATAGGTTGAAATAATGTGAACGGATGCAATCAACACAAGCACACAGCATCGATCAGACCATACTATAGGTCTGTCTTTGGTAAGTTCTCCTTAAACATCAATTTCCTTTGGAGGAAAAAAGTTCAGCTGTTCCAGCCAAACATGGAAGCTGTGTGTAGCATTGGATCAGTGGCTGCAATGTGGAGATGGTTAGCATGGTTGATCACAGTTCTGGAAATGAAAAAGAGTCTGAACTGGCAACCGCACCCTCTCCCTGCTCTGCTAATGTGTCCTTATGATTCAGCCTGGCACAGTATAATACATGTGAATCACAGGGGTTGCCTTAATTCAGTCGAATCATCGCCGTCTTAATCATCATGTAGCGACAGCGTGTTGTGGAACGTCTGAGACTGAGAAAGTGTGCGTCTCACCATCCATACTTGTGTTTCCCCGCTAATTAAACAGTTCTTCCCAAAGGAAATCTGACTAAAGTAATGAGGCCTCTTTTCTCCGTTTAAGGTTTCCCCAGTCTGTGAAAGACACCTAATTTTGACAATTACAACTACCCTGAAAAAAATAAAGACAGCAAAAAACGAAGTGCAAAAATGTGAATGAAATTGAGCTTATTCAGTAATTTAAACCAGACATCCGTGCATTTGGTGTTTCGGCCCCCAGACCCAGAAAAGCAAGCTTTCTGCAGGATACAGGGGAATAACGGCCAGTATTAACCTTTCTACCACTGAATATTAATCAGCATTTAATAAAAGGAAAACAACTCACTCGCCACTCCAAATATTATCAGTGTGACATTACCTTTATTTTCATTTTGCGAGTCGTTTTGCAAAAAATTTCAAGATAAACACTTACGCCTCAGCATTCAATAGTCCGAAAAGCAGGGGGAGTTAGGCTAGGAAAATAAAATCATGAAATAAAACAAACATGGCACTCGCCGAGAAAAGCGTATTGGACGCGGCGCTTTCCTCTGGCTCAGTCTGCTTTCAGAGCGATGCATTGTAGCTCTTGGAATGACGAGGGCAACCACGTTTCCATGTTCATGAGCTGGCGCTAGCCAGGAAGACTCCCATTAGAAACGAGTGCGTGTGGTTTCTCCTGAACACGCCTGGGACAGAAACACAAATTCCCTCATTTCTCACTGCAGATGAAAATGTCACTGTAAAATGGGAGCAATATGGTCAGTCATAAACCTACCAAAAAAACAACGTTTTATGGAAGACAGAACAAACACACTTTAAATGAGCTCTTAATGATAAAATAAAAAATAATAACAGAACACAAGATTAAATTATGGAGCTCAAAGTTTCCTCCTTGAAATAATCATAATAAATGTTAGACATAATAAAAACATTATATATTAAAAATGTGCATATCCTACACATGACGCCGGGGTCTAAATGTATGAGACATGAGTGGGATTTTTTTCTGATTTATTGCTAATTATATTATCATCAGCATAGTTGTTTGGTAACACTTTATTTTATAGCGTTACACATGCTACATGTAGTTACTACGGTGGCCCAGTAGTGCACAACACAACGAAATTAAAAAATCCAACAAAATGAATCCAAAACACAAGCAAATAAATCCACAACACAACCAAACAAAGCCGCAACACAACGGACACAGACTGACTTATTACAGGTGAAATGGTTCCTGTAATTCTGCAATTCACCAAATGGTTTTTATTTTTATTTATCAAATTATATTATAATAAATTATATGTTTTAACCACTTGGTGGAATTGGCAGACGTTCCCTTAAGGATAATGCACTTATCCTTGTATTATGGTTTAGGATTAGTTGCATGTAAATATGCATCATTTATAGTTTATAAAGCCGCATAATTTCTAAAGCCGCAACACATTTCGGCTTTATTTCGTTGTGTTGTACATTTTGCCAGTTACCAATGTAAATACTATGTACTTATTTTAGTAACTACAATTACTGGGTAATAACTAGTGCTAACCATGAACCTACCCCTGCTCCATGTACTTACCTTATATTAGCCAGTACTTTCTAGGTAAGTACACTGTAAGTACTGTACTGTAAAATGAAGCGTTACCCAAATAAAGTGTAACACAAGTTTTTTTGTGTTGCATTTTTAAAAATCCTAAAATCCCAGTTTTCCAGACTCTTGCATCCCACTGCACACAGAAACATATATGCAATAATTTATAGGCTTAAATAAAATATGGGATAGTAAAAGTTCCAGTCGAACTCTATACCTGGATCCTGCGTGCCGTGCGAGTGTGAAATATGCTAGCACTGGGAAAGAGACTGTTTTGAAAGAGCGATAGCATCAGTTGGCACTCAGTGAGAAGCCTTCCATCTGAACACAAAGACGAGGCCAACAGACCTCAAACAGAGAAGGAGGGACGAACACGAGTGACACACACACACACACACACACCGACGGGAGAGGGACATGCTAACATGCTACATCCTCCACTGGCACTGATTTCCCATCAGCTGTAGTCATAAATACTACTCAAGTTCAAGTTTAGATCAACATATTTGAGATGTTCTTGTGCTGAAATCCTCATTTGCATCTTGAGCATCAAGACGACCCTATAATACAGTCCCTAAAGAAAGCTACAGTAGTATTGCTAATGCTAATATCGGTTAGCATTCTAATTTATCTCAATAACAAACCCTTTGTGTCTTCAAATCTTAAGTGCTTTTGAGAAACAGTACTACTTACAGATTATATAATAAAATATTAGACCATTAAAGAGTACAATTCTTAACACACTTTCAAAATGTGCAATTTGTAATAATGTCGTTATTTAAAACATGTTTTAAATCATTATGTTTTAAATACTCTTTTGTCATGCTTTAATGAAGTGCACTTATTTTGATGTGTTGACTAAGATAAAGCACATGTAAAGTACTTGATTATACCAGTAGTCGACATTCAACATTACAGTACATCTACAGTTAATATACTTTAAATATACAAAATTCCACTTTCATCATTGCAGATGTGTAATAATAAATATAAAATATGTAACGTTTATGGCATACATGTTTCATATATCGTATTGAAGTAAAAAAATTGAAAGTGAGGGGAAAATCACATTATGAAATAAATGCTTTTCTCCAAAACACGCTGGCCATAATTATTGGCTCCCTGTTATTAAATACTTTTTGCAACCTCCTTTTGCCAAGATACCAGCTCTGAGTTTTCTTCTATAATCCCTGATGAGTTTAGAGAACAACTGATCAGAGATCAGAGACTATTCCTCCATTCATAATCTCTCCAGATCCTGCAGATTCACAAGTTCATGTTCTCCTCTTCAGTTCCGCCACTCATCTTCTATAGGGTTCAGTTTAGGGGACTGGTCAAACATTTGGCTCAGTTACCCATTTTTGTGTTGATTTTGATGTTTGTTTTGGATCGTTGTCCTGATGGAAGATCCAACCACGTTCTAAGATTTATAGCAGAGGCATTCAGGTTTTGATTTTTTATCTGTTGGTATTTGCTAGAATCCATAATACCATGTATCTGAACAAGAAGTCCAGGACCTCCAGCAAAAAAATAGGCCCACAACATATAAGATCCAGCGGTATATTTAACCGTAGGCACGGGGTACTTTAAATCTCTGTTCGCACCAAACACATCCGGTGGGTTTGCTGCCAAAAAGCCCATTTATCTGACCATAGAGTACAGTCCCTTCTGAAGATCCAGTCGTGTCTGACAACTGAATATGCTTTGTTTGTTTTTGGAGGAGCGAGGAGGATTTTTCTTGAAACACTCCCGAACAACATGTGGTGATGTAGGGGTTGTTTGATATATATTTTTTGGCTTTCTGACCCCAAGACTCAAGTACTCTCTGCAATTCTCCATCTGTGATCCTTGGAGAGTCGTTGGCCACTCAAACCTTCCTCCATTAAGACAATATAACACACGTCCTCTTCCTGGCAGATTCGTTACATCTTTAGTTGATTGGAACTTCTTCATTATTGCCCTGATGGTCAAAATGGGGATTTTCAATTCTTTAGCCTATTTTGTGATGCTCAACAATCTTTTGATTACATTCTTTGGTTTTACTCATTCTGATGAATGATTAAGTGAATTTGGCCTTTCTGTTTCCTCATATTTAAACTCCTGTGAAACAAGAAGTCAATAGCTAGACAATTTCATGCTTCTAGTCACCCTGGTGTGATAAAAAAAAAGGGTAAATATGAATGGGAATATACTTAAGAGATATTTTACTCATAAAAAATTCTAGGGGTGGCAATAATTGTGGCCAACATGTTTTGTAGAAAAACATTTATTTCATAATGGGATTTCCCCCCCTTTCAATTATTTTACTTCAATGAAAGGTTCGATTTTTGCAATTTTTTTTAATTAAAGATCAAAAGGATAAACAATGCAGATTTATTATTTTACAGCCATTTTTGATCATATTTACCAGGGTGCCATTAATTCTGTCTACCACTGTATATATATTTAAGGGTTTTTTTTTGTTGTTGTTGTTTTTCACAAGGGGAATTAAATGGAAGTATGTGATTTCAAAAACGGCCTCATGCTTTAAAGAGCCTTTTAAAAAACTTATGTAATCTTATGTAATGAGTAATGACATAACATCTACTATACTGTAATCAAAAACAGTCATCATGAGAATATACGGATACTTTTTGAATCACTCTGGACAATTTAAGTTCACAGGAACCTCATCAAAACATGTATCTGTTTGTTTATTTGCTAGTTTGTTTGTGCTTCAGGGAGGGCACTGTTTGCTGTGACGGTCTACAGCGTTTCACCATCGTTCCCGTCACTAGACTCTGTGCTAGTCAACACATGCTAACCCTGCAGCCCCGTGTGAGGAGGCCTTGTACAGTTCAGTATTGTGGAAAGGAAAGGAAATCTAAGTCCGCTAAACCCCATATTAGGTCGGCAGACGTCAATGACCCTCTGCTAATATTTACCATGAACATTAACTCGAGTGTACAGTCAGAAATGGTTTTATTAAAAAGTGTTAATTCCAAGCAAACATCAATTATAAGCAATAAAGGAGTCCGTGTCGAGGGCTTTGATGTGAGCTGGTTGTGATATACACTTCTGGGCAATGAGACATGGAGCAGGGGGATTCTGGGAAGGTCAGTGAGTTATTTTACATTTATGTTAGAGCGCAGGCGATCAGGCGAAAGCGGCCCGATGTTTGGGGTTGGAAACAGCATCAGTTCTGTTCGGGAATAGAGTGACATTCATCTCTGTTTATTTGCCCTGTCAGGTGATACCGGAGCACTTGCTAAAAGGTTTTGTTTTTAAAAGCTCAGACTCTGGATTTTTTTATTAGAAATTCAAACTTAGTTGCATGACAAGTCTAATATGCGGTACAATGCAGCGCCAAGGGCCGGGGATTAGGGCGGAGAGACATTATAACACACACACACACACACACACACACACACACACACACACACACACACAAATGTTACGCATGCACATACGCATGCACGCATCGGGACTCTTCCAAACAGACAAAAACGTTGGTCCTGAATAGGAATGAGCAATCTTGCATAAACAGACATGATGCAAACAATGACCTTCAGTCAGCCGTCAACAGCCACTAATAGTGCAGACGAAACATTTACACTCACATGAGCACAAGATAGTCGAAGCTTGTTTCTGCCATGGAATAAAACCATTTAAAAGATAATTGCGACTTTTTATCTCACAATTGCGAGTTTATCTCGCAATTCTGACTTTATAACTAGCAATTCTGAGTATTTGTATTATCAGAATTGTGATATAAACTCACAATTGCGAGAAAAAAGTCAGAATTGCGAGTTATAAAGTCAGAATTGCGAGTTATTATTGCAAGTTTTAAAGTCAGAATTGCGAGTTATAAAGTCAGAATTGCGAGTTATAATTGCGAGTTTTAAAGTCAGAATTGCGAGTTATAAAGTCAGAATTGCGAGTTATAAAGTCAGAATTGTGAGATATTAAGTCAGAATTGCGAGTTATAAAGTCATTGCGAGATATAAAGTCAGAATTGCGAGTTATAAAGTCAGAATTGCGAGATATAAAGTCAGAATTGCGAGATATAAAGTCAGAATTGCGAGATATAAAGTCAGAATTTATAAAGTCAGAATTGCGAGTTATTATTGCAAGTTTTAAAGTCAGAATTGCGAGTTATAAAGTCAGAATTGCGAGTTATAATTGCGAGTTTTAAAGTCAGAATTGCGAGTTATAAAGTCAGAATTGCGAGTTATAAAGTCAGAATTGTGAGATATTAAGTCAGAATTGCGAGTTATAAAGTCATTGCGAGATATAAAGTCAGAATTGCGAGTTATAAAGTCAGAATTGTGAGATATAAAGTCAGAATTGCGAGATATAAAGTCAGAATTGCGAGATATAAAGTCAGAATTTATAAAGTCAGAATTGCGAGTTATAAAGTCAGAATTGCGAGTTATAAAGTCAGAATTGCGAGATATAAAGTCCGAATTGCGAGTCATAAAGTCAGAATTGCGAGATATAAAGTCAGAATTGCGAGATATAAAGTCAGAATTGCGAAATGCAAAGTCAGAATTGCGAGATATAAAGTCAGAATTGCGAGATATAAAGTCAGAATTTATAAAGTCAGAATAGCGAGTTATAAAGTCAGAATTGCGAGTTATAAAGTCAGAATTGCGAGATATAAAGTCCGAATTGCGAGTTATAAAGTCAGAATTGCGAGATATAAAGTCAGAATTGCGAGATATAAAGTCAGAATTGCTAAATGCAAAGTCAGAATTGCGAGATATAAAGTCAGAATTGCGAAATGCAAAGTCAGAATTGCGAGTTATAAAGTCAGAATTGCGAAATGCAAAGTTAGAATTGCGAGTTATAAAGTCAGAATTGTGAGTTATAAAGTCAGAATTGTGAGTTATAAAGTCAGAATTGCGAAATGCAAAGTTAGAATTGCGAGTTATAAAGTCAGAATTGCGAGTTATAAAGTCAGAATTGCGAAATGCAAAGTAAGAATTGCGAGATATAAAGTCAGAATTGCGAAATGCAAAGTCAGAATTGCGAAATGCAAAGTTAGAATTGCAAGATATAAAGTTAGAATTGCAAGATATAAAGTCAGAATTGTGAGATGCAAAGTCAGAATTGCGAGTTATAAAGTCAGAATTGCGAGTTTTAAAGTCAGAATTGCGAGATATAAAGTCAGAATTGCGAGATATAAAGTCAGAATTGCGAGATATAAAGTCAGAATTGTGAGATTATAAAGTCAGAATTGTGAGATATAAAGTCAGAATTGTGAGATATAAAGTCAGAATTGCGAGATATAAAGTCAGAATTGCGAGATATAAAGTCAGAATTGTGAGATATAAAGTCAGAATTGTGAGATATAAAGTCAGAATTGTGAGATATAAAGTCAGAACTGTGAGATATAAAGTCAGAATTGTGAGATATAAAGTCAGAATTGTGAGATATAAAGTCAGAATTGCGAGATATAAAGTCAGAATTGCGAGATATAAAGTCAGAATTGCGAGATATAAAGTCAGAATTGTGAGATATAAAGTCAGAATTGCGAGATATAAAGTCAGAATTGTGAGATATAAAGTCAGAATTGTGAGATATAAAGTCAGAACTGTGAGATATAAAGTCAGAATTGTGAGATATAAAGTCAGAATTGTGAGATATAAAGTCAGAATTGTGAGATATAAAGTCAGAATTGTGAGATATATGAGAATTGTGAGATATAAAGTCAGAATTGTGAGATATAAAGTCAGAATTGCGAGATATAAAGTCAGAATTGTGAGATATAAAGTCAGAATTGTGAGATATAAAGTCAGAATTGCGAGATATAAAGTCAAAATTGCGAGATATAAAGTCAGAATTGCGAGATATAAAGTCAGAATTTATAAAGTCAGAATTGCGAGTTATAAAGTTAGAATTGCAAGATAAAAAGTTGCAATTACCTTTTTTGTGACGGAAACAAGCTTTCATAAGATTTCAAACAAACTATACTTGTACTGTCAATATGTATAGAAATAATTGTATATTTGCTTTTTTGTCTTAAATTGCAAATATGAAAAATTAATAAAATGTTTTTTGATAAAAAAAACATACAAAGTCTATTTCACAACTTGCTACATTATTATGCTCAAAAATATAAACCATAAAAAAAAGATTTTGTTTTTAAATTCAGGCTTGACATAATAATAATAATGACATGTTTTCAAGGTAGTTCATATATTTATGTTCTTGGAAATTCATGCTTTCAATGTCTTTGGTCATTTTAGATAAAAACAAACTTTACGTTCTGGTTTAAAAAAAGTTATACTGTAAATACTGTATATATCAACTCTCTAGAACGCAACATCACACTGTTTTCCATTTCACTTTAATATTTCACTTTCTCCATATCAAATCCTGAAGTTGTCGAATTCTGTGAACTGCAGCTCCAACAAATGCGCTGTTTCCAAAGTAACATAAACTTGTTAGAAGAAGCCTTGAGAAAGTGCATGAGTGGGGAAGTGAGAGGGAGGAATAGAGATATTCAGAGCTCTAATCTGAAACACATAAAGATAGTGTTACACCCCACAGTATTTCACAGTAGCATTGTTGTTTTTTTCCATTCTCACTTCAAACCTCTCCTGCATTTTTTTCTCTCTCCCTCTCCCTTCAATTTGAGTCACACTCGTGCATCCTGATGGAAGAGATTTCAGGAAATAAAGCTGGACAATTTCCTCCGAGTGTAATCTTAGAATGCACCGGCAGCGAGGAGAGTCCACAGGGTTGCTGCAATCTCGTGAAACACTCGTGTAGATATGATATTATTATGCATGCATGTCTACGTGTGCATTTATGGCAGTTTCTGTTTCTAGAAGGTTCCTGTCTTGCTGTGCCAGTTCAATTTCCCAGGCCTGAACCGGACACGTGTGCTTGTGTGTGTGTAAGTGGATGCGACACTGCTTCATCCTACATTACGACTGACCTCTTCTTACGTTCCTCTGTGATTTACACACGACGCTTTAAACTTTACACTCCTTCCACCCAAAAACATCTTCAATAACACTGACGAGGACGTAACCTTAGCGTGCAGGCGTCTCCGTTTCTTTATAATTACTACGTTAAATAAGAAAGGTGAAAGAAATACGCTCTTGTTTTGTAAGCTCCTCTGAGGTCCAGTTGTGGTCGAGTTTGAATATTACTGATTTGAAGACGGTTAGTTATGGCCTGATTTTTTAGCCAGTCAGTGTTTATCTATGCAGGCGTCATTTTTCAAGCACATTTCTTGCCGTTTGTGCATATAGTTACCTGTGTGTCTGAGGTGGAAAGAGCTGGGGGCAGGAATCACAGAGAGTTGGGCAGAGCTATTGGATCTCATCACTCCTTCATTACGCTGGCATGCCCAGGAAAAAAGAATAGGGCCTTTCATTTAGCATGGCCTGCAGGAAGAGAGAGAGAGAGAGAGAGAGAGAGAGAGAGAGAGAGAGAGAGAGAGAGAGAGAGAGAGAGAGGAGAGAGAGAGAGAGAGAGGAGAGAGGAGAGGAGAGAGAGAGAGAGAGAGAGAGAGAGAGAGAGAGAGAGAGAGAGAGAGAGAGAGAGAGAGAGAAGAGAGAGAGAGAGAGAGAGAGAGAGAGAGACATCAGACTGTAAGGCACATGGCCGGGTGTCCATGCAGAAATGCACATTGTGATTCTTGTGATTCCCAATGCAAAAATAAATAAATAAAATGCAGATGGAATCTTAAAAATGATTCAAAAATATAAATTCAAAATGTCATAGAATTCCATACATTTTGGATGAATATATCAAAAGCACAATTAATCAAGTCGCAATATGGAAGTGTTTGTGAATATTAAACTCGTAAAAGACTTTATTGAAATATAAAGTCTGGCTCAGTGTGAACGAGCGGCGCAGTTTCGTCTCCTGCAAGACAACAACGCTAATATTAATAATAATAATTATGAAATTCATTTAAACATAATTTCAGGAATATCACACAATCAAGAAATGGTTTCATTTATACACTAAACCTCTGTTGTGCGGCACTTCATTTCATTTAGTTGATTAAATATTCATTTGATAACCTGCATCTTCTTCTTCATTTTGATGATACATTTGTACTCATAACCATAAATCACAGAATCCAGAACACATTAAACAGACAACACAGATAAATAAAATAGATTGTTAACGTTGTTATTATAATTTTTAATCTGTAAAAGTTTAATAAAAATGAATCCATTAGACCTATTTTTTAATCAAATTTAAATTAAGCCATTAAAAACAGAATAGAGAAAAAAAACTAAAATGGGAAAAAAAGGAATTTGAGCAAAAAATAAAATGGAATTTGGAAAAACAGTGGATTTCATACGGTTCTGATTTTCAAGCTTTTGATTATGATTCGAATGATTTCATTCTCACTCAGATAATGCTATAAATTATGCAAGGAACAGCATAAATTCACCCTATAAATGTATAAATGATCAAATGTGCTCCACGAATCATTTGCATAAAGGAAAACAATGCTATTAATGCCGAAATCAATCTTTTTATGTGTAAATTGTTCTTTTTTTAAAAAAAAATTATTGAATTTTAAAACAGATTTGACAAATGAACGTAACATACACTTAAGTACAAACATAAATCCCTTCTCCTCTAACAATAGTCCTGGCAGTCGGATAAAAAAAAACATAAATTAACCAATTAATGCAGCGCTTTATATCACACACTCCTTTTAAGCATTATCTATACTATAACTTCACACATCTAATAGCCTTTTTAATATCTCATTCTTTAACAAATTCCAAAAACATCTCACAAATTTCATCAAATTCAGAAGACTTCCCCTTTATTACACACATAAGTTTCCTATAAGGGCAAAACTTGATATCAAACGTGCAAATTCTCATTTTAAATGTTTTCCACTCCGACTGCTCTCAGCATTGTTGCTTTAATTCTGCATTTCTCCCACCAAAATATGCACAAAAAATCAATTTCGTCTGAGCCTGATCATTAAAACACATGCAGTGTAATACAGTAAACATCACTGGGACAGGACATGGTTAAGAATTAACCTGTTTAACTGCTATATTTAGTCTGCGGTTTGATGAGCATGTCTGAATGAATGTCACAGAGAGACCAGCGATGACATCAGACATGATGAACCGGTCAGATCAGGTCAACAGGAGGAGCAGATTCAGACATGTAAACACATTTTTAAAGGAACACTCCACTGTTTTTTCATATTATTCCCTGAACTAAGATGAGTTGTACACACCTCTCTCGTCTCAGTGTGTGCGCTCAATCGCTCTGGCGCACGGCGACACTTTGAACTACAATGATATGGCGGAATAACACTTGGGAGCACTTCGACTTTGGCGCAGTAATATCATCACTCCAGGATCATTCAGGATCATCCAGGATCATTCAGGAGTGATGATATTACTGCGCCGAGTCGAAGTGCTCTCAAGTGCTATTCAGTCATACATTATAGTTATTCATTTTACCCGCTTAGAAAAGCGCTACATTTTATTTTGTGTCACCATACTTGGTCGTGTAACTGTGGAGGTGTTGGGTCGCTTCGTAACTTCATCTTTGATTGGATCCTAATGAATGAACTGGACTATCAAAGTGTCGCCGCGCGCCAGAGCGATTGAGACGAGAGAGGTGTGTATAAACTCGTCTTAGTTAAAGGGATAGTTCACTTTGAAATTAATTTTTAACTTACCTCAAGATGTAGGTGTCTTTGTTTCTGCAGTATAGTTTCAATTTTGATTATTTTTAGGTCAAACCGTTCTTGTCTGTCAGTCATATAATGCAGGTCTATGGTCACCACCTCAAAGAGCATACACAGAGAAGTCCAAATTAAACATGATTTAATGATTCGTAAATGTAAGTACACATTGATGGCCTAAGACACGAAACAAGGGTTTGTGTGAGAAAACGAACATTATTATATCGTTTTTACCTCTTGTAAACACAGCCACGTCCAAGTGATCTGAGGGCGCCGGCGCTTCGGTCTGCGCAATTGCCGGAAAGCGCCGGAAGTGATCTCTCGCGAGCATACGTAATTGTTTTCTTTTACGACGGTTTAAAACATCCCGGATAAGCGCAAATTAGTACCATTTTAATTAGCCGTCTTACCTACAATCTCTGTTCTGTGTAAACAATGAGTGACGTACACGCGCGAGGTTCACTTCCGGTGCTTTCCGGAAAAGAACGAAGCGCTCGCGACCTCAGATCACTTGGACGTGGCTGTGTTTACAAGAGGTAAAAACGATATAATAATGTTCGTTTTCTCACACAAACCGCTCGATTCGTGTCTTAGGCCATCAATGTGTACTTACATTTAAGAGTCATTAAATCATGTTTAATTTGGACTTCTCTGTGTATGCTCTTTGAGATGGTGACCATAGACCTGCATTACATGACTGACAGACAAGAACGGTTTGACCTAAAAATATCAAAATTGAAAATACTGCGGAAACAAAGACATCTTGGATGCCCTTGAGGTAAGCTAAAACATACCAAAAATTTATTTCAAAATGAACTATCCCTTTAAGGGAATAACATAGTGTTCCTTTAAAGCATGCAACATGCAGAAGATACAGTATACTATTGATGTTATTATATACAGTTTTACTAGTGTAAATTAAACCTTATTGTAAAGTGTTATGCCATTGCATTAGAAAAATATACAGTATATGTTGGCATTTATGACATTTTCTCAGTGTTTCCATTTGTGCCTTTTAATCAACTTGTATCACAATGATTTTAGTGATGCAAACAAAAGTGTCAAAATACTGATTATATGCTGCTGTAAACAATAGCAATATATTACGGCAACAGTGCAATAATGCAAAGCTTCCTCTCAGTCCTCCAGATGTCTGAACTGAAATCCGTCTGTATTAGCCGGCGCACACCTCTGTCTGTGAGGCACAATTCAATTAAAATGTGCTGTGCTATGACTGGACCAGGATCCAGACCGACTAGCGTTTCGCTGCATCAGAGAATTGTGGAGCTGTGAAAATCTCGGGCACGGCTAGCGTCTGCGTTTCCACTGGCTCGGCCCTCCTGCAGACAAACACATTTCTGAAGCCTCAACCCCTGAAAAGCCCAAAAGAGTCCTTAAAGGTGCGGATCTGTCATTAGCACATTTAGCTTGGCGCAAAAGCACATTGTTATTTTTAAGAGCCAGCTGTATCTTTGGAGCGTGTGTGGATTCCCGTGGCTTTGCTCCGGTTTGAGCCCGGTGTGTGTGTCCGCTTCGCATGTTTAATCAGCTCGGCTGTGATCTCATTATTTACTTACAGTAATATGTTGTGGTTGCTGTGGAATCAAGCTAAATTTAAATGCATGGATATACTGAAGTAGGAGGGAAAAGTTCACAAACATCTGGATCCGACTAAACCCATTCCGACTTTACTTCTAGCAGGGTGACGCATGTTAACAAACAGTCTCTGATCTGCTGAAACTAGTTAGTCTGCCGTAAATCACAGATAACGACGGAGTGCCTGGAAGAACCTCTGACCTCAACACAACCCTCACACACACATTTCTGTGTCAGAGTAAAACCAAAGAGAAAGGGCCAGCTGCAACTTTGTCTATTTTGCGTTATATCTCACAATCTGACTATGTATCACAATTACAACTATTTCTTGCCATGTGACTTTACTGTATATCTCACAATTGTGACTTTCAATTTCTCACAATATCAACTATTTCTCTCAATCTGACTTCTTTTCTCTTTCAAGTATTTAATGTAATGAGAAATTATGTCCGAGAATAACTTATATTTGATGTCTATTGTGTCTATTTCTTTACATTAATATATCACAGTGCGGCAATATATCTCATCTCGCAATGTGACTTTACAGTATATCTCACAATTTTAACTATTTCTTGAATATTTTTATCGTATAATGTGTATTTATATCTCACAATTATAATTGTATTTCTGTCAACAATGACAATGTTACAGAGCCCCTAAAGGGACATGGTAAAGAAGAAAAAATATGAGATGGGAGGAAAATGTATTTGCGTTCTGTCGCAAATGTTTGCATTCCCCTGAGAAACTGTACAATTTTTCACTCACAAAGAACACAAAAGGTTTTGTAAACGAATGCAAAGTTACTCGGTGGAACGTAAAGCATTTGCGAGAGAACACAAAAGCATTGACTGAAAAGCATTTTTCCTTAAATGTGATATTTTTGAAGAACGTTCTGGCTGTACTTTTCAACATAATGCACTTGAATTATGGACTAGGACAGTCAAGCTACAAAATGACAATAAAGTATTATTAAACTGGTCCGAATGGCTCTTCTCTCTTGCTCTCACCAGAGACGGTTAGTAAGGTGTTGACTTTTATAAGCCTATTGTTTTCTAAAAAGCTTACATTTTTATAGGATTGTAGAGAATTTGAGAAAGACAGAAGAGAATGGATTAAAAATGCTGATCCAAACTCATGTCTTTATTTCTTCCATGCAACACAAAATGTCTCATAACTGCGAATGTATTTCTCACATTGTGACTTATAACTTTTCCATGTAGTCTACAATACGATAAAGTATAATGCACAACCATGTTTTTCAGAAGTTTCTTCTAGTCTTGGGTCTATTGCAGTGGGGTCAGGATGGCAGCGACACGAAGGTCTTCTGGATTTATACTGAAGAAATACTAGATAAAGTCACGTTTACCAAACTAGTGCATGACTTCACATACAGCATACGCCAGTTTAATTAGCTTTGGTCTGTTTTTGTGCCAAAAAAACAAACTTCTGAATAGCACGGAGAGAAAGAGAATGCTCCTTAAACACCTCCGAGACAAAGTAAGAAATGGCGAATGTGATTTGCTAGTTTACCTACAATGTTTGCACAAAAGTCTTCACACCATCACTCCAGGAAAAGATGAGAAGTTTCCCAAGGCCTTTTGTGGGATACTTAGCCCTGTTCACGGTCATTGCTTTAATGTAACAGAGGCGTTACAATGTAATACAGGCTGACTGATCCAACAGTTGAAATACTGTTTCAAAAACACCAACAAAATAAGACAAAACTGATCAAATTAACATATAAGTTCATAAAACATGCAGAGCGTTTTCCATCTGTTGCTAAAACATTTTAGGATTTGGTGTAGGTGTATCTCTTGTGAAATCACTGTCTCTACGCTATTTGTGACTCAGAAGTGAGTTCTGCTTAACAGGTGGCATAAGTTAATCATAATGCAAGTTGCACTCCAATAACATTTTATTACTTGAACACCTTTATAAACCGGTGGTTAGTGAGACTTGTAAAGGAGAAGTTAGTGTTATTGTGCAAATGTGGTAGCACTTATCTAATTGGCTGTAATGTTATCGTAACCGGAGTTTAATGCAATTCAAGCTCACAAGCAGTAGTAAAAAGATTGGCTGATAAAAGTATGCAAAGTTGAAAAGCTGTCATTCACTCCTGCATTGGCTTATGTGCGCATTACAATAAATAAACCGAGTCTCTCCTTCCTATTAGCAGCGTGCTGTTAACAGAAGAGGGAACGTGCTATTGACGAAGGTCCTAAAAGTTCTGTTATGTTTATGCTTGAAGTGAATAATTTAAATAAGCACATCCAGTGAAAATAAACGCTGCGTGTCGGAGCGAGGAGGAATCAGAACGCTCACAGTTCACTTTCTGAGCCTTAATTAAACTGTGGGGCAGATAGGATTTCTGACTGGTTGTGCATCGCAAGAGCTTGACATAACGCAAACAAACAGCTGTAACATCCACAAGTCGGACTTTTTCCCTTTGAGAGAATGGGAGATCTTTCAGGATGCTACAAAACACTTGTCGATTGCTTTTAAAACACGTTATTTTTATTTTCCTAACTCATGCAACATAGTTTGCATGAAAACGGATGCTGAACCTCTTTCAGAAGTCGCCTTCAACCAATAGGAAGAGTAAATCCATCAGTTTTAACCAATTAGAAATGAGTTTCCAGTGTGAAATAACTATGAGCACCACCACATATGTATAAATAATTCATAAGAAAATACAAAATACAGTATAAAGCACATTTACTTCATTTGTTAAAATGTGTTCCATGAATTTCTATGTTTATTTATTGTTTTAAGATGAAATGAGGATGTGCTGGTTCTAAAGCAAATTTGATTATCACAATAAATGAATGCATAAAATACAAATTAATTACAATTTATTGTAACGACAGTCAGGTAGGTTGCGATTCATTATGTACTAGACAGTAATTAGGGATAGTCTGTGGATTGCAATAGTATTTTATTTTGTAGCATACAAATATGAAGGCATTCTTATAAAAGTGTGAAACGTTGTTCTTAAAAAATAAATAATAAATAAAAGACGTTTAAACAAAATGTGTTACAAAGCTCCTCGGTCTCCCCTGTATAAATGACAGCAAATACAGAGACGTATTCTGCTTTTAATCAATAATTCACTGCCAGTATTTGCATTATTCCACACAGAGTCTGACCAGCACTAATGGACTGTAGTGAACCGAGCACAGAACTCTGTCTCCCCCTATCGGTCAGTCTCAGAGAATCACTTCAGAGATGAATAGATGCAACAATATTTGCAACTTCTCTAAACCCGTCGAAAAGAAGGAATTAGAGCGAGTGGAAAGCTTTATCTTTGCTGAGTCACTGACTGAGTAACACACTTCCTTGAGCCAAGCTTTCCTAAATCAGTCACTAAATAAAGGAATAAAAGCCAGTGGTTTGAATATTAAGCTCGTAGGATTGTTTGCATTCCTTAAAATCGGTCGTGGTATATGTACTAGTTTTTTTACGGCCCAAAGAATAAAACGTTTCAGGCCGCGCAATCCAGCGTTGGCACGCATTTCCACAATTATAGCCTACAGCAGTTTTCAACATGCACTTATTATGAAAACAGCACTTTTTGAAACTAACTTAAAGCAGATTTCTGAAATAAAATGCTAAATTGTGAGTGATAATTATTGAGAGTGAGAGAGGGGTGGGCAAGAGGAGGCATCGTTTTCCTTTTCGTCACAGCGCGTGCTGTTTAAAAGCCCGTGCGCGCTCAGCTGACAAACCAAAGTTCGTCCCTCTCTTGGAAATACTACACGGGAGCGCACAGGGAGCGCTTTGCTTTTGCAGAAACACTCTAGTGCTTGCCACCTGAAAGCGAGCACACATTGGATTTGCAGGAATTCAAAGTTGGAAAGTATTTTTTGGAGGCGAAACTTGCAACCCGAATTCTCTGAGATCGTCCACCTACAGTGTTCGCATGAATCTACTCGACCCCTACCTGAAAATGACAGATGAGCAAGAGAAGTGTTTGTCTGATGCCCCCAGTCCGAGCATGTCCGAGGACTCCGCGGGCTCCCCTTGCCCGTCCGCCTCGGGGTCCGACACGGAGAACACGCGCCCCGCGGAGAACAGCCTCATGGCTCCGGACGGGACGCTCGGAGACTTCAAGAAGGACGAAGACGACAAGTTTCCGGTGTGCATCCGAGAGGCGGTGTCTCAGGTGCTGAAGGGGTACGACTGGACACTCGTGCCCATGCCGGTGAGAGTGAACGGCTCGAGCAAAAACAAGCCGCACGTGAAGAGACCGATGAACGCGTTTATGGTGTGGGCGCAGGCGGCGCGCAGGAAGCTCGCGGATCAATACCCGCACCTCCACAACGCAGAGCTCAGCAAAACTCTGGGAAAACTCTGGAGGTAAATAAATCAACCATGCATTGCTCGTTTAAAATAAAATGCAATTAGATAGGCTACTCGTTTAATGCATGGGGTTAGCAATATTTGCATGCAACATTATTTTTTTGTGGATATATCGGTGTGTTCATATTGTTCTGCTCTGGGTAGATTACTGAACGAGGGTGAAAAGCGTCCCTTCGTGGAAGAGGCTGAGCGCCTCAGGGTTCAGCACAAGAAAGATCACCCCGACTACAAGTACCAGCCTCGGCGGAGGAAGTCTGTGAAGAACGGGCAGAGCGAGTCCGAGGACGGCAGCGAGCAGACGCACATCTCGCCCAACGCGATCTTTAAAGCGCTCCAGCAAGCAGACTCGCCCGCGTCCAGCATGGGAGAAGTGCACTCGCCCAGCGAGCACTCAGGTGGGCATATTCAACTTTACGCGATCAAATCGATTCATGGCGGAGTGTTTTTGTTTGTTTGTTATTTGCTGTTGCGTCATCTGTAGTGCTGGGTAGTAACTTGTAATCTAGATTACGTAATCTGATTCCAATAATGGAATACTTGTAAGTACATTTTAAAATGCTCATAATCAGACTAGTTACTTTTTATTGATTACATGAGTGCATATTATTCACCAAATGTCTTTCATTCTCCCTGTAAAAGGTTACTGCCTTAATTTTTTTTAAGTACAATCAACTTCATTTCAACTTAAATTACATTAAACTGACTTAAAAATGAGTTAAACTTGTAAAAAAGTTGAAAATTGATGAACTTATTTAGATGAGTTAAAGCAATGTAAAAACATAACTTGTTGATCATATAATGTTTTACTGTGTAATGTAAATTAATATGCCTATGCTTTCATATTCACTCTCTTTTGTATTAATGCTGGGATTCCCAAAATGTGTAATGGAATAAGTTTTTATATCAATTTGGTATGAGATTTTCTTACACCAAAGAAGTTTGATTACATTACCTGAAACGTGTAACTTTATCATGCATTTGTATTCAGTAAGTAATCTACCCAGCCCTAGTCATCTGTGCAGTGCTTAACCTTCTTCTCTCCCCTCCTCCTCCTCCTCCGTTTCCAAACAGGCCAGTCCCAAGGGCCGCCCACTCCTCCCACCACCCCGAAAACTGACGCTCAGCCAGGCAAAGCGGATCTGAAGCGGGAAACCCGTCCGCTTCAGGAAAGCACGGGACGTCCGCTCAACATCGACTTCCGCGACGTGGACATCGGCGAGCTCAGCAGCGACGTCATCGAAACGTTCGACGTCAACGAGTTCGACCAGTACCTGCCGCCGAACGGGCACGCCTACGCGGGCGGCTACGGCACCTGGATGGGGAAGAACGCCAGCGCTCAAAGCGGCACGCTCACCCCGCTCGGCGCCGGAGAACCGGACCAGCCGAGAACGGCACACATCAAGACCGAACAGCTCAGTCCCAGCCACTACAACGAACAGCAACAGGGTTCGCCACAACACGTCAGCTACGGCTCCTTCAACGTCCAGCATCTACAACACTACAGCACTTCATTCCCGTCAATCACCCGCGCGCAGTACGACTACTCCGACCACCAGGGCGGCGCCACCTCCTACTACACCCACGCCGGCGGGCAGAGCTCCGGCTTGTACTCCACCTTCAGCTACATGAGCTCCAGCCAGAGGCCCATGTACACACCCATCGCTGACTCTACAGGGGTTCCCAACATCCCCCAGTCCAACCACAGTCCTCCTCAGCACTGGGACCAGCAGCAGCAGCAGCAGCCGGTCTACACACAGCTGTCGAGACCCTGAGGACGAGCAGAGACTCATTACACATCATTCCACTCTCTTGAATTGTACACACACACACACACACACATAATGAAATGTAGGAAAGAAAGCTGGACTTTGACACAAACGGCTCCCAACGTGCCTTTTTTAATCGCCTGAAATCGTGATTAGAATATATATATTTTTAGCCTTGATTGCAAGTAAAGAAACATTTTTGAGAAATGATTCCTCTGTGAGGACTTATTGATTATTGATACTTTAATATGTACTGTGTATGTTTTCTCAACATGTCCTTTTTGTATTTCCGCCGATCCGGCCTTTCGTGTTTCTTGTAGAAAAGTCTATTTTTACTAAACCACTCTTGGTAGTACGGCTTTGTTTTCCTCCCATCTTTTTTTTTTCTTTCTCTTCTTCCTCCCACTAATAACGACACCCATTATTGTCCTCATGCAGTGCATTTTATATTTTCTAGTTTGAGTTTGTACCCTTTATTTATGTTCCTGTAAAATACCGTCCCCATCCAGCCGTTTTTTAAAGGTGTTACAGCTCACGTCTCGATCCCCCAACATCAGTGCCTGTCAAACGCTGGAAGCGAATTAGCGGGAATATCGACGTGGCAGCGGCAGCTGAGAATTTACTGAGTGTGTAACAGCATGTGTCGCAGCTCCAGGAAGTGACCTTTGACCTCTGCCTGTCATTAGCTGCCAGTGTCATCTTACAGCCCCCTCCCTTTCGGATCCCATCTTAACCCTTTTAATTTATTTATTAGTATTAATTTTATTTCAAAGAAATTATTTGCATTTTATTCTTTAATACTTTATACAAAAAAATGATGTTATTTTGCGCCTCTGAATATGGTGACATATAATCCAACAGGCCATTTAGACAGAGGGCTGGTACTTAATATGGTACGATTCTGTATTCATCATGTTTATTTATCGTATGTAGATTTTTCTATTTCAAATGTTTATTTGTCCTTATTTCTAACCAGTTGTGTAATGCACAAAATACTGTTGCAGTTTCGAAAACAAGGCTGATTAAACTGGAAGAGTAGTCTTTCGTTCGGAAAGTTTTACGATGCTCTAATTTGTTTTTAAGTAGTTCATTAGTTAGTTCATTAGTTAGTTAGTTGGCTTCTCAATTTTTCCCTTTCCACTTTTGTGCTTTGCTCGACGTCAGCGATCTCAGTGCTGATGTTGATCTCTTTTTTTACACGAGACTGAACAAGTTGTTTTTGTCTTTAAAAAGTTTAACATTTTACTGCCTTTGAAGAAGCTCATCTTTTGTATTATATTTGCAATAAAAGTGAGAATAAAACATAAAATAGACACCTGTGACTGGTTATTGTGCCCGGTTGAAGTTCAACAGTGAAGAGCATGAATATGCATGTTTCAGTTTAGCTAGTTTAGTTACGTAAGCATGGACTCGCTGGTACAGATGAAGCAGCAGGAGGGCCGTACACTCAGCACATTATAACACCAGTATTGTTGGCGTAAAAAGGAAAGAAAAACAGCTTTTTCCTGTGTGCTTCTCTATGTTTGTTCCTCTAAACAGAAAAATTGACAAGTCCGTCATGCCAAAGACATAATGTTCTACTAGAATTATTGTGATTTTCAGCACTTTTTTGTGATTGAGTCATCTGTACCAGTTTACAAAAGCAGAAACAACAAACATCTGCTGGTTTGCGTAGAATCATCACACCACGAGCATCACAATGTTTCGCACTCATTTACAGAGGGTAAAGTAACAGGGATTGGGATACTGAACATACTTTCACGGCTAGGGACTTTTCATTATGCAGCAGCATATATGCATCCCTTCATAAATATGGGATAGTATTAATAATATGTGAAGGAGAGACGACAGAAACGGCAGCCCGATCCAGTGGCGGGTCGGAGGTCCATCGGTCACAGCTGTTTCAATACCGGGTAGTTATTTATGTTACCGGCGTATGCACAGAAATTATTATGCCTACAAACTAACATTTACCCAGGAAATGAGATGGGGCATTTCTGTTCAAAATATGCACAAACTGCAAAAGTATCTACTTAAATCTCCCTAGGATCCATCCATCCAACAGTTCAAAAGTTTGGGGAAATTAACATTTAAATGAATCAAGTGGCAATAAATATTGTTACAGATATGTATTTTCAAATTTATGCTGTACAATTTAACCCTGTAAACTTTTTTGTTGTAAAACTCCACAAAAATGTGAAGCAGCACAGCTGTTTTTAACATGAAAAATAATCAGAAATGTTTCTTGAGAAATCATCATATTAGAGTGATTTCTGAAGGACCATGTGACACTGAAGACTGGAGTAATGATCAGGAAAAAATCACAGTTTAACATATCTACAATATAAAACAGTTCTTTTAAATTATAATAATATTTCACACTACTGTGTTATTTTAAATGGTTGTGTCTGTGCATTTGTAATTCCAACACAGTTTGTAATTGCCTTTGAAAATTCACATTTCATTCACAGCTTGGCACGCTGGCAAAGACTAGATTCTTCACATGAATGTGCAGAAAACTCAACGCTCGCCTCAGAGACCCAGACTGGGGCAGAGGAAATGGTGGAATGACTGAAAGCAAGTGACAGAGAGTCAAATACAGATAAAGAATGTGAGAGGGATTGAAGGAAAAGAGCTATGACTTCAGCTATGAGCGCTGCATCTGTAGAAGCCATTAGGATGGTCACTCTCATAACGCTGAAACAGATGAAATGTCTCGCGAGCTGCGGATTCTGCCATGGAGTGGGAAAGAACTATGCAGCTCCGGTGATGAAAACCAGTGGTGATCGCCATCATCGTCACCTCTTCTCAAAGCCCGAACGAGCTGTTCCCCTATATCTAAATGTGCTAATGCCCCCCTCATTTCAATCAATATGTCTTATTATTGATTACCGCAATAAAGTTGAGACCGAGGAATTTAACATAATAAATATAGCCGTTCCTGGGTTTTTTATTGTGCAATAAAAACAGCAATATATTTTACTGACATTCTGGAAGCAAACTTCAACTTCAAGAGTTCTTAATGAAACATCAAAACACACGTTTGAGGTGTACTTGAGGTTTTTCCAGACCGGATTGTCCCGAACCCTCACGAACCCTCAGGACAGCTGAGCGGAAACAGAGACAGCGATGGAGCGGCTCATTCTGTGGGCAGTTTTCCCAGGAGAAGCCCATTAATATTCCAGAGAGACGGCGTGCAGGGAATCTCTCTCCTCCGAGCCCAATGGGTGGTCCTTTCAAATGCAAAATAAGAACACAAAATAAGGATGAAAAAGAGGAATCTGGCAACTTCCCACTTCACTCTAACAAAGAAACCATGAAAAAATTCAAGCATAAAATAAATGCGTGCATACACGACCAAAGCAGGTGGACTGCAGTATCATTTACAGAAATACGGAATGTGATTAACTTAATAAGATGAAGTTTGATTCACTGGATCATTGCAAAAACACCCACTGAATTACAATGTAGGGAGAATCAGGGGAACTGGGACACTTTATGGTTTTGGTTCATTTGTTCTGAAAATGTTCAGCCTCAAGATTTGAAAAGTTGCTTCAATGTCAGAAGTCATAATCAATGTCATTGAAAGGAGTTTACAACTATGTATACAACTTGTGAAGAACTGTTTAAAAATGATGTATTGCAGTGATAAAATAATAAAGCGAAAATGATGACATAAAATGATGAATAATAACCTAAGGTTTACATACTACATTTGTTACAGTATTTCATAACGTTAGGTAATAAAAAAAATACTGTCACGCTTTAGTTTAGGGTCCAGTTCTCACTATTTACTATCTATTAACCATGAATTTTGCCTCAAAAAATACTGCTTATTAATAGTTAGTAAGGTAGTTGTTAAGTTTAGATATTGGGTGATTGAGGGAAGTAGAATATGGTTATGAATAATAAGGCATTAATATGTGATTTATAAGGAACTAGTTCAAAGTGAGAAATGGACCCTAAACTAAAGTGTTACCAAAATACAAGTGTTCATTGTTAGTTCATTAAATAAGAGGAATATTGCATTAGTAAATGAATTTAAGATTAATAAATGTTTGACCAATGCAACCTTACTGTAATGTGTTACCAAAATATCTGTGTTTGAATACTGTCCATTTTTTGGGGAAGAGGTTGAGGATTGAACTGTACTTGCACAACCCTGTTTTTAGTGATTTATTTAGCGTTACAGTCATCCCTGCTCTCCCATAAACAAGCAACTATTCTATTGACGAGGAAAGTAATTATTTTGTGGCCTCATTTTTCGTTGCCATAAAAAGCCAGTCTACTGGGTTGCATCTGCATTGAACTCATTAAAAACATCAGGAGCAAGAATTTGCCTATTCAAATTTCATCCCCTGGGGCGAACTTGTTTGCTTATGCTGCGCAAAACAGAATACAGTACCGAAGCGTAGTTAAAATGCATGATCTCTCTCCGTCTCTGTTGTTCAACTGTATCTGGACTCTTCCACCTCGACTCCAGCATCATGCAGTCCTGCTATACCTCTGTGGGTCCCGAAGGATCTCACCCCTGCGCCTCCACATAGCATCATTGTCCCCCAGGAGCTCCACAAAAGGGACCATTTGACCTCCAAACACACCCCCATTTCCTCTCTTTTGAAAGTGTCCTGGCCCACAGAAAGTCTCATTGCGACTCAAAGGAAACTGTACATCAATAAAAGATGGCCAGCCAAACCTCATAGAAAAAAAGCGAAGAAAAGCACTCGCATTTCACCCCAGCTGAAATTGACGGAGTGGGCCACTTGCTCCCTAGCAACAGACGCCTACAGCACAGGAAGCCACAAGTTCACAGTTCAGTTTGGTGTGGCCGGACTCTCTTGGACCTCGGAGTTGAATAGATACCCGAGGCCATTATTGCAACAACTTTTAATGACACTTTGAAATATGTCATGGATTAAAGGCACAATATGTATGATTTTTGCATTAAAATATCCATAAATCACTCGAACAGTGTAATATATTTTGTTGACGTGTGTGTTTGCGTTATCCCAAATGTTTCCAGCAATGTTGAAATCCAGAGAAATCAGCTATTGTAACAGCCCGTGGCATTTACAACGTCAAATCCGTGTCGATTTTCGGTTTTAACACCAAAGACTCAGTATACACTGAGTTTCGGTTCATCTTTGTGACGCACTAAAGTTCACTGAGACAAAGACGGCAGAAAATGCATCCTGTTTGTTTTCATTATTTTCACAATCCTAACACTCTTGTGAGTTTACAGGAATAAAAGTAGACCCTTTACAGTTTGACGCATCTGTAGGACCAAAAATGGAGTATTTAAAGTTAAATGCAAGTGATGGCACCGGCGCCCATATGTCATGAGTAAGAGCTTCTCCACACAAACACTTGAATATGCAACTGTACAATTATCCAGTTTAACATTAGAGTGAGTGGATTTGTAAAGTTGCTACCACTTACATGTTCAAAGCCCTATTTTAGGTCGATGAACAATAAGTGTGTTATGATTCCAACCTGTGTTCCCCTGTCTTGTGTGTTCCTGGACCTTTATGTTATTTCCTATCTTGATCCATGTTTTGCAATCCATGTTGATTTAGTCTTCCCAAGTGTTTCTTATTAGCCACGACCCCTTGATCTCTTGTTGAGCTTATCTTTGTCTGTGTATATATAGGCTAGCCCTTTGTTTCACGTGTACTCTGTCAGTCGTTGAATGGACATTCCATGGTTTAGTTTGTTTCCTCCTGTTCCGTGTTTTCATCCGTCACTTTGTGTTCGGATTTTGATAAATGTAACCCTGCACGTGGATCCTCTTCCTGGCCTGGTTCTTTGCTTGTCTCAAATGTTACAAGGCATATGTTTGGATTTCCAGCTGTTAACGATCTGTGCGTTACAGCCTGTGTCAGTTTATTTTTCTGCGATTAACCGACTAATACAATATTGGTCGACCAAGTCTCGTCGACTAACGGTTAGTCGACTATTAGGGGGCCGTTCTATATTGCATTACAAATCTCAAACATTATGTACTTGTAGATAATACACTTTTTAAGAGAGTACACTTTCATGACTATGCTTTTTTAACACACTTAAGTACACTTATAAAAAGAGTTGTTTGGAATAATGTCAAATTAAAAGTTTTAGTTACACTTTATTTTAGAGTGATGTAGTTACATTGTACTGAGTAATATTAATTAACATGTACATAGGTTAGGGTTTGGTTTAGGCTTAGTTGCTTGTAATTATGCATAATTTACTGTTATTAGTACATGTCGTAATGTGTAACTATGTCACCTTAAAATAAAGTGTTACCAAAAATTTGGTGTTATAACCCTCTCGGTGATATCTATTTAGGTTTCAGTTTTGAGTAAATGTTACATATCATACTAAACGAGAATCTGCTGATCACGATGACACGAGGTCTGGCTTTAACACACATTAGCCTGATGCAAAACGCCATCGGTGTCTCGTAACCAATCGTGACGTGGCAAATGTGCATATTCAAATGAGATTCGACAGCTACAATGGAGATTTTATGTTCCATGGAAAAAGTACCAGCACTTTTAGAACAGGATTTTAATTTCTGAGTGAATTAATCCTTTAAACTGTGGCAAAAAGTGGGTTTTTAGTGGTGTTGTACACTGCATTCACTTCCCCTCCCCTCCCATTCCCCAAAGCACCTTATCAAAGGCTCATTATGCAAAGGAATCCTGAAAAGGAAGTGGTTTCAAGGTTAGAGGACACTTCTTTTTATCTATCTGCTATTTAACTGCTGCAGTCCACAGGAATAATGCAAATGAATGAAATGCGTTATCTCAAAATGAAACCAAATAGTCGAAGGCAAAACCATGTCATGTGCTTTTACTTCACCTGATGTCGGCCAGCTTTTCCAGTGCATTAATACACACAAACTACCCTTCATACTAGCCAATGATATTCCGATGGGTTCAAATGATTCAAGAGTAACCCAGCTGTGAGGCTTGGTGGAAAAACCACATGGTTTTTGTGATGATATGTGGAGGAAGAAATCACACATGTGACACGGACAACATCTCACATCTCAACACAAATAAAGCCTAGCCATCCACCATATCTTCCCGTTCCACTCCTCCAGAGAAGCGAGCATCTTTCCCCGGCTACACACGTATCCCGTTACGGTAGAACGTCTATGATCAGTTCACTAAGTATGATTACATTTAAACGCAGGCTCTCCCAGCGTCGGCTCATGTGGTAGAAATAACATCTTTAACCAGGGTAAATACACACAGCACACAGTCCGCACCTCCTCTGTAACCCAGCCCGATTCAGAGGCTGGACGGAGTTTACATTGAGAGGCCAGTTTCAAACAACTGATCTGTGAGTCTGGGTTCAGGTTCAGGGTTCAGCGACTTCGCTGGAAGTTCGGCTAGAAAAAAGCCTTTTCTGCACACGTCTGCAGTTTTAGAAAATATGCCGTGTCTAAATGTAGCGATGATGACCTGAGCTGTCCGGAGAGATAAAGGAGCGAGAGAGCTTTAGCAGGCTCTACCGAGGCGACATGGAAAGGTGTGGACACTGAATATGGGAGGAAAGTTGTTTGGACTAGGGGCTTTTACCATGACGAGTGTGGGATTTTTATGGTCTTATGGGGAAGAAGCAAAGCTTCCATCTGACACACATGCCTGGATTACTGAAAATGTGTGGAAGCACCCATTACTAAAATAAAGAACTTCCACACAAAAATGATTCATAATCATTTATTATATTTTAAATACTTGGTCTAATATTTAGTGATATTATCGAATACTTAATTAGTTCATAAGTCACATACATACAGTACTCTTACATAAAATGGTAGATACTATAGCAAATCTTGAATGCGCAAATGTTTGTATTACATTTTTTACACTAAAATTACTGCAAAAACAGGGCCAAATTTGGACAGTAACATGCTGTTTTCCATTAAAACAGCAATATATCGTAGTAAACAATGCATTCTGGGTGATATTTGCCATTTAGAAATAGCCTACAGCAATACCAAATCACACCCTATTACCCTCATTCACTATTCCCTACATCAGTTCACCAATATAGTCCACTTGACAGAGTGAATAAAAACAAGTAAGTTAATTCAGACATTTATGAACACCTGCTGTTAACAAGCAGAATCACTGAAGGAAAGTAAGGAACTAAGAATAGAAAAAAAAGATATAAAATACATTAAATCTCTGAAGATCTCTGCAGAGGAGGATTAAACAACTCCACAAACAGCATTATCAGCTTAATTTATTACTAACCAGATTAACTTTTTTTCTGTCATACGTCTACAGAAATTCTTATGAAAACGTGACAGAGGTTAAGATGTCATTTTATTGTTTCATTTGATGTCACCATGACGGGGATCAGTGTTTGCTTTAGTTTGGCTCTTGACCCTTGACTTCTGAACATTAGTTTTATCTTTGGCTGCTGTAGCTATGTCTTTAAAATGCATTTGCTATGGCAAAATAAAATATAAAAGCTGAAAGAAAACGGGATCAGATGACAATGGCTGTTTGTTAATTATCACAATCATCATCAAGTGACCGATTCACTGATCTCATGTATTGTCTAATGTTATATGAGTGATGTTTTGTATTTTTGATTATGGTATCACTGGGATTCTACAGAATGAGATCTATTGGTGTTTTGACAACCAGAAAATATGCAGGATTTTGAAAACAGTTTGTGTTCGAAATGTTGTGAACTTCTATATCAACCAGACACACACAGACATCAACAATCGCCATATGAATCTCAACAATGGTGACAATCAAAAGTTAATGCTGCAATGCATGATGGGTACCAGCATAGTACAAAAAAACTCCCAGCATGCATTGCGGCATGCTTAAATTATAGAGCTGATTGTCTGGTTATTTTCTTTAATTTTTAACATTTCATTTATTTTTGCTGTTGGTTTTGTGTTGACTTTTAGTAGCGTGTTTTGTGATGTTTGTCTAAATGAGGCCGTAGATCAAAGCTTTTTAATGATGAGTTTAAAAATCCTTCATAATAATTTCACACATGGTAATTTCTGATTGCTTTAAATAAATAAATTTGTTTAGGCTTGGCGCTTATAATAAACTTTGTATATAATGAATTTGACTATATTTATGATTGTTTTATATTTTTGAGATGTTTCAAATTTTTCATTCCTGCTCTGCTCTGAATACCAATACATTTAATGGATTTGTTTGCGAATTGAGATGAACTAAAATAAATGTTTGTAAATATTTTGTTTTTTTCCACCAGTATTTTACATTATTTCTAAATGTAATAATAAGAATGTGACTTAAGCACCATGTATATATTTTTTCCCTCTCAACAACGCAATTTTGACCTGGTGCGACTTTGGAGGGAAAATACGGTATAAGAATTTTGTTTTGTTTTTGTACAGTGGATTGTGCCATAGACACTCCCTCCGTTTCCTCCTCGGAGAAAACGCCTCCTGACCGGACAACATAAGCAAGATGTCTGACAGAAACAAATGTTGCTTCTGAAGAACTTCACAGTTGTGGAGTCACACTACCAGGAAGACATCTGACAATCAGGAAGAAACACACACACACACACACGCACACGCACAGGAAAACACGTGTATGCAAACATAAATCATCCGCATGGGTTATCTCACCCTGACCTCCATATGCAGAAAAGCAGTTGCTTGCACAGCTGGTGAGGCCACTGACTCACTGCAGCCCCGACAGATGCAAACGTTACCCATAATCCCCTATCATCAGAGCAAGCGCTCTTTGTAGTCGCCCCAGTCTTGATGTCTTGACACAAAACACAGCAAAATATAATGTGAGCTGTTTTCTTCTGACAGACAGAGACATACGGACACAGACCTCATCGAAGTGTGACCTACTTAGACCTACTACGCTACAAAAATGATTGTCCTTATCAATATTTTGGCCTTGTTTTCTAATACAAATATATAATCATTCTTAAATCAAGATACATTTAGCTGGGAAGCAAAATGACTTGAGATATAAAGTATCAAAATAAGAAGAATATTAAGTGAGTTTATGCTTACACAAGACAAAATATCTGCCAATGGGGTAAGAAAAAGTTTATTGGCAGACATTTTGTCTTAAGCATGAACTCACTTAGTTTTTTATTTAAAAAAAAAAAACTAATTAGGAAACAACATTTTATATCTTTATATATTGGGATTTTGCTTCCCAAGTAAATGTATCTTGATTTAAGAATGTTAGATGTTTGTACTGGAAAACAAAATTAAGTGAGTTTATGCTTAAAACAAGACACAAAATACTATGTTTTTTTGCAGTGTAAAATGTGTGAATGCACAAGCACACACTCACACAACTCTCCAACCCCCCAAGTGGCTGGGCTTTATGTCTTGACGGTGCATATATCACTAGAGATTAGCAGAGGCATGCACTGCATAGCCAACAGATGCAGCAATTCGTCACTTTTTATCTCTTCCTAATCAACACAACACACACACACACACACACACACACACACACACACATTCCAACACACTTCTTCACCACCTGATGCACTGTGTGAACTGTGTGTGCTTGAGGAAGAGTGTGTGTTTGTGCATGCTTGTGCGTATATTTTGGAGGGGGTGGAGCAAAAATAACTATTTTTTATTCCATAAACCACAACTTGGTAGCCTCACAGAGATCAGAGACCACCACGACTCACACTATTGGCCTAGTTGGAAGACGAGCTGACACTGATTATAGCCTGTAACATCTCTGAGACGAACAGTTAACCAGACGGTGGGTTTCACACGCATGCACTTCACCTGAGGATCTTTAGCCACTCTCTCACAAAAGATGAAGCAACACTCCCCATTAACCCTATACAAGCCGATGCCTGTCTATGATCTACTGTATCATATTTGAAAGGCCCCCAAATGATCAACATGATCAAAACTTTGCTGATAACCTGTTGCACACAATCTACTACAGTCCTTCTGTCGTCTGATTGATAGTTTAGACTTTTTTAATATATTGATTTAAAACGTTCACCTTCAGCTTGTGGTTGCTGTGAAATATTTACTGATTTTAATAAAGAAAACATAAGAATAACTTATATTGTTAGTAATATTTCGAGATGAACACTTACTGGACTGAAGCCACTCAGGTTCATTTGACTATCCATGCATCATTTTTTAGAAAATCATGTTCAAATATGAGTATAAAATATTATCCATCAGGCTTTTGAGGAAGGTTTATTTGTTCATCTCTCAATCATCATTGTATTGCAAATATTATCTTTAATTTATAATCTTACTAAGGCGGCATTTTATTGGTAGATATAGAGTGATGACTGATATTTATATCCATTTTATGCAAGTACTGCTATACTGTTATAAAGATCTCATTGATTTATATTACAAGCATCAGAACTTTTGGTCATATTAATATCAGCATCTGCACCAAATTGCATATTTTGCTCAGTTTGGGTCTCTGAATAAAACTGAGCTGTTTTTTCCTCCTCAAGTATAAGCTGGAAATGCTCACTATATCATAATACATGAGCCATACAAAAACTGATGCTGGGTTGTTTTAACCCAGTTGTGGGTCAAATATGGACAAACTCAGCCGTTGAGTTAAATTTTTAAATTGCATTTTTAATCCAACGTTTGGGTTTGCCCATATTTGCCCTAAAATGATATGATCCAAATGTATGATACAAAACATAAAAAACATGCAAAATATATGTAAATTAAGGAAAAAAACATGGAGAAAAACATATACATGATTCAGTTATAAAGAAGGTCTTTCTCTGAGTGTCTTCAGTGCGGCCCTAAAAACAGGGGCTTAAAATATCACACAACAGCTGAACAAAGAAAGACAAGACACCAGGTGAGCACAAGCACACAGGCCTGTTTTTGACATTTAGCACTGGGTTTCTGTAACCCACTGACAATGAGAAGGACAGCAGGAGAGAAAGCTAGGGAGGAGTCAGTATCTTCACTCACATCTTCACTACAATCTAAAAAATAAAGTTTTGGCTCAACAAAACAATTAATGCAATCATGCATCAGTCTTTTTGAGGTATGGAAACTTCTAATGAAACAATATTCAATTAGAGCATCCCATTAAGATTATACTTTAATTTGATGGTCCACTTTAGACATTCTGCTAACTATAAGTAACTTTACAACTACATGTCAGCTAACTCTCATTAGAGTGTTAGTTAGGTTAGGTGTTAAGGTTCGAGTTAGTAGAATAAGTTGACATACTTGCAAAGTCACTATAGTCTAATGACTGCTAGTTGACATGTTGCAAAGTTACTTATAGTTAGTAGAATGTCTAAAGTGGACCATTGAAAAAGTGTTACCCTAATTTAGCAACTAAAGTTGATTACTCCAAAAAAAAAAAGTCATTCCAATTAAAGGATAATTCCAGTATTTAGCACTTTGAGTCTATTTTCTAGTTGTTTTGGATGAACTAGAGTGGTGGACACAGAAATGTTGACGATGGGTCCTGTCTCGACTTTTTGACTCTTTTAGAATCGCATCTGAGCGCTTCAGAGTGGCTGTCTATGAGCATGCACAAACATGTGCTTAAAACAACCCAACTGTGCACACCGACCGAGTCTTTAGTGGTTTCATTGATGATTAAAAACAAATATATCGGACCAATGTCAATCCGTGTTATTTGCTATAGTGGGACTATTTTTTCAGATACTCACAACCGCGTATAAACTTATCTCCGGTAGGGGCAGTAATATCAACGAGCAATGAGTCCTCCAACAAACATCAATGTGATTTTTAAAATGCCAAATAAAACACGACAGAAACTGTATTTCGCTACGCGACTTGTTTTGGAACATCAACGAACACCACTAACCACTCGGTGAGTGTCACAGTTTTGAAAACGAACGTTAAGGGTTGTTTTAAGCACATGTTTGTGCATGCCCATAGAAGCCACTCTGAAGCGCTCAGAGGCGATTCTAAAAGAGTCAAAAAGTCGAGACAGACCCATCGTCAACATTTCTGTGTCCACCACTCTAGTTCATCCAAAACAACTAGAAAATAGACTCAAAGTGCTAAATACCGGAATTATCCTTTAATATGTGTGCATATATAATATCAACATAAATGAGTGGTGGCATTGGAACCAATTATTCTTGTTTAGGCTACTTCAGTTCAAAATTAATAGTTAGCATAGTGCATGTTGATTGTAATTTATTTAGCATGTAATCAATGAACAAGTACGAAATTACGTATACTAGCAATTGCTATACGGTAGTGTAAACCTTTATTTAGCCACCACACATCCTAACCAATCAAAATCTGGGGCACATATTAAATCTGTCTAGAAAAGTTGCAAAATCAGTTTTCTATGGAGAAAATGAGCAGGAATTTAACTTGCTCTATTGGTTTGCATCAATCTGCATAAACTTTTCCATTTTCCATCCGCTTTTCACTCTCATTCTCACCCAGACCAACGGACTCCCATTTCTGACCTCAGTCTTGCTTTCTTATGTTTGTAATTTCACCTCTTTACAAGCACAACAAGACCAAAACAACATTTGGTTTCCAGATTTACCTCCCTTAAGATTTTCTCATGCAAGCCTCTCCAACCCGTGGCTAGCCGACGTCAGAGCGCCTCCTTGATTATCTCGTCCATGCTCGAACACCACTGGAAAAAAGAGCAACCGAGGAACGCTTGAGAAATTGGAGAGAAGACGATTACTCAACCGACGAGTAGTTGCGCATGGAAAGGGATATCCTTTCACAGGTCAGTGCTTTAAAGCTGGCAAAATCTGCTGTGTTATTAAATCTCATTTAGGAACAGACACCACAATCAGAAAGCATCTGATAGTAATAAAGAAGCAGTGGAAAAAAGTTGAGCGTGTTTGAGACTGAGATAATAAGAACATCTTGTGCTTCATGAACAGAAAATTGACCCAGCAGAAAAGTATTCTAATCAACGACTGTAACGATCATTTTGATCGCTACAATAATAATTTAACTACCCATTCTCTGATTGACTCATTAATTTTAAAGGTCATTAGCTTTGTCATATTTTGCTCCTGTGTGAAATGTGCTGAAGTTGTATTTATTTTGGAATAATTCACACACTCTCGTTACACAGTCCTGTTTTTAATCCGGTCTATCAAATATGCTATAATATTTTCATTTTTAATGCAGAAAGGAAGGTGTTTCTATCACACTCTATGGTTGATGTCACATAATTGCAACTATAGGATAAACACACAAGTAATGTTGCCAATGAAATTACTGCCGAAATGTTTTTTTAAGGATAAAAAAAAGTTAATTATGATGATAATGAAACAATAATCAAAACTTAATATTACAACTCACATTTACACATTCGCATGATGTTTGTTGAATAAAATCAGATGTAAAATAATGAATATCATATTTGAAATATTGAGTAAAACTAAAATACATTTCACTGTAAAAAGATTATATGATCAATAAGTTATGAAAACATGTTTTTACATTGCTCAAAATAAGTTAAGCAATTTTTATACAAGTTTTACAAGATTCAACTCATTTTAATTTAAGTCAGTTTAATGTAATTTAAGTTGAAATGACTTAAACATACAAGTTGATTTAAAAATGTAAAGGTCCCATATTGTCAAAACTGAAATTTCCTGGCTTTTTTCATGATAACAGAGGTCTAGGGTCTATGAAACGACCATATAAGTTTCAAAACAGTCGATCCACAGACACATGCATACAGCCTGAGTAAAGTAGCTGTGCCTTTTCACCAGCCGTTTGTGATTTGGTGGGTCACTCAGAAAACAACAGGCCAATCAGAAGAGATGCTCATGAATATTAATTAGACAGGCCAAAATCGAGCTGTTCTTGGCAGAGCTCCTGAAAAGGGAGCTGTAAACATATAATGAGATGGTTTTTGGTACTCATACCGCAAACATATATTCTTAAGGACATCAAAACCTAAAATAAATCCTCAGAAAGTTGTACAATATGGGACCTTTAAGGCAGCAACTATTTTTGATACAGTATACTGTGCAAATAATAATTCACTGTTAATGATAGCAGTGTGTGATACCTGTAGAAAGATATCCGTTAGCATTCCCATTCATCTCAATGGCAGTTGCTCGGCTGGTGCAGAAACCTCCACATGTGAAATCTGCCATCTTCACTCCTGTTTTCAGCCAATCGCCTTAGTCAGCAATCCCTATGGAGCAGCAAAAAACAATGTCATCATTGATTAGCCTCTGACATCACAATAACGTTTAAATTCCAAACTAATTTCACGAGCACCTATCCTGAGCTCTGGTATCAAAGCAAGCAATAAGAGAAAATATGATTACTGTAAGAGCCCCCCCCCCCCCAAAAAAAATGTAAGACCACTGGTAAAACTACATAATAAAACATTAGCAATATACACTGTGTATTGCATGGGAAAAACTTCAGAATGCATCAAAGAAGAAAGTAGAAACTAATTTTTTTTAGTAACACATGGTGTAGTTCTGACATCTTTCAGCACGGTAGATGATTTTTTTTCCTGCTGAAAAGAAAAGAAGATATTTTGAAGAATGTCGGTAACCAAACAGTTGATGGACATACTATGGAAGATCCACAAACTGTTTATTTAACCATATTCGTCAAAATATATTATTTTGTGTTCAGCAGAAGAACGAAATTAATTCAGGTTTGGAACTATAGCCTGGGAAAACCCAGACAACTTCCGGCAAATTTAGATTTGCTCTGCAAGTTAGTCTGGCAAAGAGCTCATTGAAGTCCATTTCCAATCCGTCGAAATCGCGGCACCAATCAGAAACGTTGGGGCGGGCTTTACACGATGACGTCAGCGCAGCGACGTTGAAGCAGATTTTTTACATTTACAAAGATGTATTAGAGGTGTGACGGTTATAGTTGAACACCGTCATTAGAACTCTATAACGGCCAAAACCATGTTATTAAAATATTTTTTCACAAACATTTATCATAGAGAATGTGTAAATACTAATATCGGCAAAAATGATGCGTTCGGTGCGCAAGACCGGCAAGATCCATTTCGCTTGGCTGTGTGCACAAGTTTTTTGTAACAGGGCGTGCGCCGCCGCATCCGAGTATGAACAACTTCAAGCCGAATCTGCCCGAGCCGTACGTCTCACTGCACCGGCACCCAGTTTGCGCGTCTAAATTGCAAATTTCATTGTTAAGGTTTTGTTTACTGTGTGTGATTTATTTAATGGAAAGCGCATTCACTTCTAGTTGTCTTGCTGTTGATTTTAAATAAACGTAGAGCAAGTAGCTAATCAGTGTCTGCTCGTTTATTCAAACAAAGTTGTTCTATAACAGACGAACGTCGCTCTGCATACGTCATCTCCTTCATCGCTCTGGGGTGCGTTTCCCGAAAGCATCGTAAGCCAACTATGGTCGCAAGTTCCGTCGTTACCAATAGAGTTCAATGGAAATTGCGACCAACTTGCGACCATAGTTGGCTAACGATGCTTTCGGGAAATGCCCAGAGGCATTTGAGCTACGTCCGTTGGTGACGCCCCTTTGGAAATGACTTGTCTATGAAGCTTTGGCAGACCATAACTCAGTTACTACTGACAATGGTCTGGTTTTAACCAGGCTAGTTTGGAACAACTTGAGTAAATGATGACTGAATTAAATTTTTTGGGTGAACTATCCCTTTAAGTACACACACCCACACAGGCGTGCACACACCCAAACACATGCATATGCATGTGAATCCGTCGCACCCCCAAAGGATTCCTTCCCTCAGGACGCCTGATGATGTAATTCTCATTAGTCATAATGATTGACAGGTAAGAGGGAGTTTGAGATGAGTGACAATTACTCGTTTACCCCGGTTCAGTTTCGCCTCACGTGTACATCACCCATCTGGGTAGGGGGTGTATGCCAGTCCCAATTCATCCATCAGTCACTGAAGAGGAGAGTTAGGGGGTCCTTTCAGTCCAGCGAGAGAGGGTGAGAAAAAGGTCATCTGCTTCTGACTTACAAAATGAGACATGATCCAAAAGCCTGACATGTGGCTGACAGAAGACTGGGGTAGGATGAATACAACACCGAGCATGAAATATCTTCCTAAATATTTTGAGAAGAATGTAAAGGGATATTCTGTTGCATCTGGTTCACCGATAAACCATTACTTTGAGGAAAGTGTTTTTGATATTTGAAGAAATAATTCAATCCAGAAGTTTCTATGGCCCCATGTCGTCTGTACAGAATTGTCATGCATACAATTTTCATTGTACACCAACAGAAAAGATGAAGCATGTTCCAAAATTGACTAAATGTCCCCACAAAGATGGCAATATTTGAAATCTTTGTCCTTGTGGGAACATGTTTGGTCCCCATGAAGAAAACAGATTATAAATCATAGTAAGTGATGTTTTTTGAAAATGTAAAAATGCAGAAAGTTTTCGGAAAATGTAAAAATGCAGAAAGTTTTCTGTGATGGGTAGTTTTAGGGTTAGGGGACAGAATATACAGTTCGTACATAGAAATCATTATGTCTATGTTCCCATACAACATGAATGTGTGTGTGTTGTGTGTGTGTGTGTGTGTGTGTGTGTGTGTGTGTGTGTGTGTGTGTGTGTGTGTGTGTGTGTGTGTGTGTGTGTGTGTGTGTGTGTGTGTGTGTGTGTGTGTGTGTGTGTGTGTGTGTGTGTGTGTGTGGTCTGACAAACCCTACATTTTGGGGACAAAATGTCCCCACAAAGATAGCAATATCTGAAATCCTTGTGCTTGTGGGGACATTTTTTTGGGGATATTGAAATTAATTAACCAATCGTACCATTGATCAGCTCTACCAAACTTGGATGTCTTTTTTCCAGTAATAAACAAACATTGTTAAGTTGTTTTGATTGATACTGTGAAGCAGCTTTGATACAATCTGTATGTTAAAAGCGCTATATAAATATATTTGACTTGACTTGACATTTTTTTGGTCCCCATGAGGATAACAGCGTATAAACGTGTGTGTGTGTGTGTGTGTGTGTGTGTGTGTGTGTGTGTGTGTGTGTGTGTGTGTGTGTGTGTGTGTGTGTGTGTGTGTGTGTGTGTGTGTGTGTGTGTGTGTGTGTGTGTGTGTGTGTGTGTGTGTGTGTGTGTGTGTGTGGTGTGTGTGTGTACTTGCATGCGTACATACTTAACTATATATTGGGGACAATTTTTTACCCTGAAGTGACCAAAAACTTCAAAAACCGAATTTGTAAATCTGATATAAAAATAAATCAATTAAAGGTTTTTAAAAATGTAAAAATGCAGAACGTTTTTTGTGATAGGTAGGGTTAGTGAAAGGGGAGAGAAAATATAGTTTGTACAGTATAAAAACCATTACGTCTATGGAATGTCCCCATTTAGATAGCTAAGTAAATGTGTGCGTGCGTGCGTGCGTGCGTGCGTGCGTGCGTGCGTGCGTGCGTGCGTGCGTGCGTGTGTGTGTGTGTGGAGGGGTACTAGTTATCCATCTAAATCGCAGATGAACTAACTGGTATGAAGATTATGGACACAGTGAAGACCTAGCAAACAGACTTCTGTGAGACTCAGCAAGACTCTTTCTCTCACTCATGCACATATGCACATACATCTGTTCCACATTAACACATTAAATGCCTCAAAGGTGTTTGAAAACACTGTGGTGATCAATTTCATCTTGAAATAATCTGTGGTTTCGATTGTGCCAAATTCTAATTCATAGTGTGTATGCATCAGAGAGATTTACTTCAGAAAAGATACCAGAGACTCTCTTAGCATCTACAGGTTAGAAAGTTTTATCACATTGAATCACACAATCACTACAGATGCATCTTGAATGTAAACTCATACAGTGTGTGAATGTCCTTACAGATTGCTTCACACATCATAGTTTGACAGGTAGTGTTCCCTAAAGAGTCTGCGACACCATTTGTCAAATGTCAGATTCTAGCATGAGTTATGAAGGCCACCTAAAGCTATGTGACATTCAGTGCTTATGGCTCTTTATGGTTGCTATGGGAAGTAAGAAGAACAATGCAATTGGACGACAGCAATCTGTCATAGGGGTTAACGTAAAAGACCAGAAAGAGGATCCGAAGATTTCACACCCATCATCAGTAATAAGAAACAATGTGTTGTGAGTGGTCATTAATCAAAATCACATCTAACTGCTCTCTGTCAATTCATCAGTCCAACCGTCCACTCTGCATCCATCAAACTCACATTCGCTCTCCAAAACTTCTCCTCCCTATAATGTGTTGCACTGTCCACAAATAGTTCTTGAATTTGACAGAATATTAGGCACAATGCTGTATCACCTCCCACTGATCTCACATTCATCATTGTCAGCTCTGCTAAACGCACACGCTTGTCAATGATGTGATAGTGGAACTCCTACACACTGAGAAAAAAAATAATTTGGATGAAATGAGTGACAATTTCACATGTCAAGAGAAATTACAAGACAGACCTCCATGCATGCACCAACAGAGCATTTTTTTTCTTTCTATGTGTGTGTGTGTGTGTGTTTGTGAAATGGTGTTTCACGTGATGAATGAGGAGTTGATCCATCAGGGCCCCAGACAGTCCAGACAGGCCCACATGCTGAGACCCACATTCTCCCTGACCACCCTCAGAGAGGCGGGCCACGGTATTGACAGGAAATGACCTCAGCAGCAACCCTCTCAATTATGGCCATATCCATTATAATTGGCTTTTATAGCATGGCATCATAACTCCAAACAAAACAACAGATGCACTTTAGTCAGACCAGACATGTTGTCAAAACAGATGGTCTAAGACATTTATCCTTTTTGATAGACTAATAAAGACAATGCTTACTGTCAATACAAAACAAGAGCATGCATGTTTTCTGATATGTTCATAGAATGTAGTTTGAAAGTTTTGAAAATGGATAAAACATCACAGCACATGGTGTTTCAATGGGCATTTTCTTTGCTCTGAGCCTAAAACACACAGATAATCTATTGGAACAATCAGTGAGATGGTCAGAAAACAATTGGAAAACCATTAGAGAGGAAATGAGGTCAATACCCTGTTTTTTTCTTTCATAATGATGATGGTAATATGATTATGGTATGTGGTTGTTTTGTAGCTTAATAGTGAGGCCGGATGACAGTATATTCTGTTCAGTCAAGCATGATCACTCCCATCTGCTAGTATGTGATTACTGTTTTACACTTTAACATTATGTCATTTTCAAAACCGCCCTCCGAATCTTTCACACACCTGTAATTGTCGCAGATTATGTGCCTTTTTTTGAATATTGTACTGTAACTTTAGGAACTTTGGGGTTGGATAGTCCTCTTCCTACCATTGTCTCTTAATATTACTGTTCTCCTGTCACTTTCTTAATAAACTTTTGAGCGGTGTCTTTGTTCATAACTGGGCTGCCTCCAGCACTCCTGCAGGGAACTACCGGGAGCGAACACTGAACGTTTCCTCCATTCTCCAATAATTCCTTTCCCATCTAATTGAGTCGGGTTCAGAAACCATCACAGGCCATGTAGGATATGTTTACCCCCAACTCCATCACTTCTTCAAAAATGAGACGTCATGCCAGCCAACAGCCAACTGATCACTTCCATATGAGCTTGTTGTCAGGTTGGACCCAGACGTGCCCCTTTCTTTCTGACTTGCGCACATGGATACTTCCGCACACACTCACACTCCTCATCCCCCTTTCACCACACGCCAATGGAAATAAGAGGAGCTCCCTCTGCACTTCATACTCTCCTACTGCAGATAAAGGCTGTTTAAGAGAGCCCCAACAATTAAGAGCTGCCTTGTGGCTGAGGTCATCATCGTGGATGTTTTGCTTCCATTATTGAGATTATCAAGTATGTACAGTGGATATTAACCAAAAGAAACTTTATCTGCCACCTCAGCCCTAAGTCTTAATCCAGGACGGTCTTCTAGGCATTTTGTTCCCACGACAAAACACCAATAACCCTGTGCAAACAAACGGAGAGGCCTTCGCCTGCTTCTGCTCAAGCTCCCCTTGACGGCAAATAATCACCAGCATACACCTCACCCTTAATCAAAACACCCCTACAGACTGACAATGGTAGATCCCTGCTTGCTTAGAGGACACCCCACTACTCTCCAGGCTTTGAGAAAAAGGTTAACAGTGTAGGGAGCAGGACTGAGGATTATCAAAGCAGACTGAGAAAATTCCATGTGTTGGTTTTAGAGAAGGACCGGCGACTCGTCTGTATTGAGAAACCCCGGCACACCCTTCTGATAATTCCAGCATTTTTTACATTCAGATGAAACCGAGATTAAGGGCATGGAAACAGATGCATATCCTCCAGGACACCAAATCCACCTGTAATAATGAACGCTTATATGAAGAAAATTCCCACCCAACAGTTCATTCTTTTCTCAAGCGTATCTGCACAGCAGCACCTCTTTTAGCCTCTTGACTTCACTCTTATGCAGCAGACATAAATTTCAAGGTTTATCACTGTCAGATTATGAGGAAATCTTGGGAAGCAGCCACCACCACAGCCTTTCATCTAACCATTTGACCATGTTGTGCCTGAGTTATATTCTGACTGAGAATAGCAGGGAAAAGACCCTTTTATTTTGAGCTCTTGCGTCAGCAGTCGCAAAGTACCCTGGCATGATTTGTGAAGCTTTGCCTGGAAACAACCAAAGACGTTGCTGGCTCATAGACAGCAGAGATTAACGATAGAGTCTAAAATTATGCTGGAGCACACCCAATGCTACCTTATCAAACTAAAGTTTGAAACTGAGTATACAAACTGTAGAAACTCAACTGTGCTCCAATAAAAATGACTGACCTGGATTATGCCCTTCTAATGAATCATCTCAGCTTTGGTGGAACCTCATATCATGTGGAGACTATGATTGAGATTGTTCAAATTGGCTCAGAGTATCAGAGGTGAAAGCCAGTCACTTGTTACGGTCCTTAATACCAGACCTTCACCACAGTTCAGTGGTCTGGCAATCGCCTCCATATTGAGGAATCAACTCATCTGGACTTACTCTGCATACAGTGATACAACATCTTTGAATCCAGTGGGGGATAAGGTTTCACAGAGCTCATTTGCAAGAGAGAATTCACTGCCAAGAGAGAAAGTAGTTGAGTCGGATGCTGAAGCCAACAATGATTTTAATAGGAAACATCCGTATATGCCAGCCGTTCACCAACATTACACTAATTGCCCTGTTTTGAAATCATTGTCTTGAGCAATACTGCGATTAGGAAGCTAGAGAAAGAGAGTGCGGAAGCTTGTGCAGAATCACAAATGTGAATTCTTAGTCGTGTCTCCGAAGCATACGGGATGATGTGGGAGAGAAATACACTGACTGGAGGGGTGCTGAAAGAAGCAGAAGGTAACAAAGTTAAGGAGAGCTGATGAAATCTTGAAGATAAAGAAAGGCCAAACTTACGTTTGTGTCAGTTAGTGTACCTTAGTGGCTTTGGACGTTCTGTGCAACCCAGTCTGCATTCGCTCAGCCAGGATCCAAGTCCTCTAAATCAGTCGGCGGTTTGGGATCTCACATCATTACCATTTTGAACAGCCTATAAAAGAATTTGAAATGGATGTCTTGAGAATAATAAAGAGCAAAGGGAAACAAATGCCATCAAGGAAAAAAAGCTGTGAAAGAGTCCAACATATAAAAGCCCTTTTAGATGAAGATGTGAAAAAGATGTGAAGACTAGGTTGGAAAGAGACTTGTGAGGTTAAGTAGTCAACCAAAGACAAGGTTTAGACCCCAAAAAACATCTCAGATGATGTCATTCTCCAGTGTCCTCTCACCTTGTGAAGTTTCATGGTCCAGAAATGGCGCTTTGACGTTCTGTAGCGCTGAAGCCGGATCTGGGGCTTTGTTATCCATGAGTCCAACCAGAGTCCTCACTTCTCCCCAGGTGTGTGGCAGAAGAACTGAGGGTTTTGGGCTCGTCATATGGTTCTTATCCTTCTATTTGCCATTAGCATTGGACTGCAGCCCTGACACTTACTCTCTGATCTGCAGTTGATCCGGCTCCAAAGGCCGTAGGGGCTTAAGAGCAGAATATGGGCTCTGCCTGGTAATAAGTTAGATGGTGTGGGGGTCCACTATAACAGTTCTTCCTTACCTGCAAGCTCCTCATAATAAAGGTGCAAATGAGGAAACGTTGCAGATCACCATGCAAATATCCATGTCATGTGGTAGAATGCACTGTTTTCCGTTGATCACCTGATTTCTCTGAAAAAAACATCTTTCCAGATGATAACCTTTTTTCAAAATAACAAAACATTTAGAACCACTGAGAACCTCTTAATCTTATTCAGTTCAATTACTCGATCAGGGGGGCATTTCTCGTACAATTACGTAACCCACTGCTTAACTACCATTATACGATGCATGTGTTGAAGAAATCAACTAGCTAGTCACGACTGTTTCCTGAAACCATACTGCCGCAAATTTGTCGTTCAACCACGTTGGTTGGTGATGTCGCGCAGGTGATGGAGTAATAACTTATTTCAATGAATCTGTTTAAGATTGAATTAATGCTACATATTTTGCTACATGGCATCATACGCACTCTTCAAAAACAGTGCTTTAAATCTCTTGACAAACTAAAAGATGTAAATGACGTTTGTATATATATTAAATAAATGTTATAGATTGTACCGAATGTCAGCTTGCTTATTATTCTCACGATAAGAATTTATTAAGTCCACATGTTGTGCAAACAAGAAATTATGCTTTCAACCACAGGTTGAGAGCTCTCGTTCCAACTACACACGTTTGCGATACTGTTTGCAAATGTTCGTTGGAGCTATGGCTTTTAGAAACAGACTCGTTGAACAATGCTGATAGCGACCAAAGTTGGCTATCAATGCTTTTGGGAAACGGACCCCTCATCACTTCTGTGAATCGGTTGAAATAAAAAATAATCGTAATCAGTAAAATGCATAATTACAAGTGCACAAAGAGGACTGAGCAACACTAGGTGAAAAGAAAGAAAATGTGAATTACCTCAAATGTCTAAATATCAGAATGGTAGAGAGTTGTTGGAGTGTTTAGGGTTAAAGGGCAGTTCCCACAGGGCTGGGGCTGATAAAGCCATCTGACAGCATCTTGGATGAGGGAAGTACATCTGCTTCACATTTCCACCATGTCAGAACCCATACTATCTTTGCTTTGGCTTGTTTGCAACTCATTGGCTCAATCATATTTCTATTGTTGTAATGACATTTAATGGCATGTAACTACATCTGTACTAATGCTTTGACTTTATACTAGTGTCATCAGTTCTTCTATTGAGACCACCATCCATTTGAAGCTAATAAAGCAGCATGAATACGATACACTTGAGGTTTACCATCTAAAATACAGATAATTATGCTAAGGTCTGAACACCCCGGATGCCTTTCAGGATGATTCATCATTCACTTACAACTCTATTGTGAGAATAATTTTTTGGCTCTCCTCTTATGCTGAATGTTTTATATCCTAAAAGGTAGTGGATGTATTGACAAAGTGACCAGTAGTAACACTGTGTTTTGCTATTTTCTCAGGTCCTCTATGTGCCAGGCTGTTCTGTACGTAATTGCTAAAATAGAATTGACTGCCCCTTGCTGCTGTTGTGCGTCAGACTGCCTCTGCAACCTCAATGGTTTTGGACGCTGTTGGCTGAGCCCATATGGAGCCACTTCACACAAGTTTTAGCCTAAGCCAGATCTATGCTCAGAAGACACACCACCGCCCCAGCCACAGACATGTAACTGAGTTGGCGTCCTAGTAATGGTCTGCTGGCTACCGTCACACCGTTGCCAAGAAGTCATTGTAAAGCACTACAACTCAGACCATGTTTAGGATCCTTTATTAATTATTTCCAAAGTCTTGGGAGATTTCCTGTTGTGGTGATAGCAATTGGAGTAACGGAGAAGTTGGGACAGGCTTTTTTAAACATTAACTATTCTCAGTTCAGTCAAATTTGTGAATGTGCAAAGTCACCTCTTAAAAATAGAACATGATGTCATTGCACTTTACCAAACAACTCGAAGGCACTCCCTAATGTGTAATTTATTTCTGTGGTGTTGTTTGCCTTAAGAGGAAATGATTCTGTGAAAATTATTAACAGGCATTTTTGCATGAACATTAATTTGCAACAAATTTGTATGCACACTCTGATAATCACAAGTATGAAACCTAGTATTCCACTTCACTGCATAGTAAACAAATTCCTTCTTCCTGGTCACCTGAGCTTCTGAAATGTGCAGCATTCCCCTTTCAAAGCGATGGTTCAGACAAAAATGAAAATGTTATCATCATTTACTCACCCTCATGTTGTTCCAAACCTGTATGAGTTTCTTTCTTCTGTTGATCACAAAACAAGATATTTTAACGAATGTTGGCAATCAAACAGTTGACAGTAGTATGGAAGAGGATTAGGGCCAAGCAATAATAAAAAAATAAAACCATCTTGAGATTAAAGTCATTATAATGCGAAATTAAACTCGTTAAATTTTGAGAAAAAAAAGTCGAAATACAATCTTGAGAAAAAACTCATTAAATATCGAGAATAAAGTCGTTGTGTTTCGAGAAAAAACTTGATAAATTTCAAAGAAAAAAGTCTAAATACAATCTTGACAAAAAAATCATTAAATATCGAGAATAAATTCATTGTGTTTCGAGAAAAAACTCGTTAAATTTCGAGAAAAAGTCGAAATACAATCTTGAGAAAAAACTCATAACATTTCAAGAATAAAGTCATTGTGTTTCGAGAAAAAAACTCATTAAATTTCGAGAAAAAGTCGAAATAATCTGTTTTCCCGAAACACAAAGACTTTATTCTCGAAATTTAATGAGTTTATTCTCACGATTATATAGACTTTTTTTCTCAAAATTTTACGAGTTTTTTTCTCGAAACACAACGACTTTATTCTCAATATTTAATGAGTTTATTCTCAAGATCCTCTTCCGTACAGTAGCCATTGACTTCAACAGTAGGGAAAAAAATACTATGGAAGTGAGTGGCTACCATCAACTGTCTGATTCCCAACATTTTATTATGTGTTCAATAGAAGAAAGAAACTCATACAGGTTTGGAACTGCATGAGGGTGAGTACATTTCATTTGTGGGTGGGCTATCCCTTTAAGTCCTGCCTGTACAAATAATCAATATTTGTCAATAACTTTTTCCGTCCTCCATGTTTACGGCTCTAGTATGTAGCAGTGCGGTGTATGGCAGGCCTCTTGGCTGAATCCAATGTCTTGGCCACTGTCTCTGTTTTTATAGGCTGATTAAGTCATGCTTTTGTTTCCAGGGTCACCAAGACATTTCCCATAATCCCAACACGAGGCTTAGCTAACGAGGTAACGACGGAAACACTCTGACGCGTACGCTTAGCGTGCGTCCAGACTGAGCATAGGTCCGTTGTGAAAGATTCAGGCAAATCCAGTTCTCTCGGGATGTGTTCTCGCCACTTTGGTCTCTGCAGTGTGCTTAAGGAGGCTTGTGTGTCCACTCAAGTGGAGAACGTCGTAAAACATGGCTAAAGTGGTGTAAGAACAGTGGAAACCATCGGAGTCCCTTACCAATAGCTAAGCACCAATGTAAAGCAACCCAATGTACTCCACCCTAAAAACGGGTTCCATATTTGAGCAAAACATCTAATTTCATGGGTGGGTGGGAAGGGGGTGTGTGAGTGTGTGCGCATATGGCAGTTTAGATGCATTAGCTGTCATATTTTCCTCTCTTGGAGAAAACAACTCTATTTGTGCGACGAGGCAGGAGCAAAGTGTACCTTTTCTTCAGGAGTCTGTGTGGTGTGACGCTCCACAAACCACACAGTTGTCATCACTTCCTGGCACTTCACCTAGAGCTCTTCCAAGCCCACTTTCCCAACACGCCTTGTCCAATGCTTGCCACTGCCCTTGATTGAACGCAAAAACCATTATGGCCAGGGTTTGGCAGTAAGACTTTAGAATAGGGAGTCTTGGGAAATGGCAAATCAAATCAGCCTGGCAGCTTCTACTCTGCCACTTCCCATACAGTAAGCATTCGCCCCCTCACCCAACACATACCCAGTCAAAACAGTGAACTCACAGCTTGGCGTAGGTGCCCGTGGGTACGGGACTCCCTTAGAAGTGTCAGGCTCGTCCACTGGGCTCAAGCAGCAGAACTGAAACCCAGAGTATGGCCAGGGCCCGGCCCACTCTTTCCATTGCCACCACTCAACGCAGAGGATGTTAAAAACAAGTTGATCGCTGGAGAAAACAAACTGCACAGAGACGCATTGTTCACGGACCCGCTCTGTCATGAAGGAAAGGTCTGGGAAATAGGAGCTGTCTCCATTGAGGTTCCACTGTTAGCGCACATGATGCAAGCGGGCCAGATTCCACAGCATTGATAACATCGTTGATTAAGAGCACTAGGAGGACTAGAGGAAAAACAAGCAGTTCGTATACTAACTAGGAAGATTTCCTATTGTTTGTTCAAGCTGATGATGCACTTTCGGCAACAAAACACTTAATTTAACACATCCCTTGTTTAAACCATGCTGGTTCAACAAATTTGAGATGAATTGAATTTATCCATAAACAAAAAAAATGCAGATGATAAAAACATAAAAAACATTTTCGGTTGTTTTTTATATATCAAATAAAACAAGTGTTGTCATTGCTTTGTTTGTATACAAAATACTTGAAGACACTGTAGGGGTTCAAATTTGGGGGATTTTTTTTTTTTTTTTTTTTTGCAAGTCCCTAATATTTGCTCTACTTTTTATGCCTATAGTCAAACTACAATGCAATACACTGATTAAAGTTGAACAATCCCTAAATTTTCCTGCCAGCTATAATTTGCAGGCCAAGGACAAATTACTATAGTTTGCTGGGAACAAGCAGATCTGTTCACATGACTACTGCATTAGTTCTACTTCAAATTAGCGCTTTAATATATTATGTTCAGTACATCATACATATGATTTTTATAAATGCAATTGGGATTGGGAATCATCTCTCGAATGCATTTTCCTCTCATGTACAACAAGGTAGTCTATCAGGGCGATAGATATACACTAAGAAATGGAACTATGTTACACACCCAAACATTCATATTTAACCGCATAATTCATATAATATACATTACATATAACGTAAGGCGAATTTGTGGTGAGCTGTATCACATGTAACTCAGACGCTGATGGCTTCATTCACCATAATAAGCTTCTCTTATATATTTTTTTTCCCCTCTTACTCTATTATTACCTAATTATGCCATTTATTCCCCTCCCAAAAATGACAACCATTGTGACCACTACTGCGCAAATCCCAAGCAAATTCTTTATAGCACTTGTTTGATTTGGTTTGATCTCCAGTTTTGACATTTCACAAAACCATTGGTTTGCATATGGATTTTCACAGAGGTCTTGTGGAAATCCCCCGTTCTGTCTGTCAGACTGTGTGTATAAATGATTGAGTAGCATGGCGGCCAATGGGAAATTCAAAAGTAGATATATGAACAGTACGTGTGGGTGGATGGCAGTGCAGATGGATAGATTTTGCAATGCCTCTCTTTTTGGCACAAAATGCAGTGCCAGACTGTATCTTAGTCCTACACTCTCTCACACCTGCATATACTAGAAACAAAAAGCCTGACATCACACGGCTGCAACCGAGAATAAGAAACATCCGTGTTTCAAGGCTACTTTATCTCATTACGGACAAAATCACTGTAAACACTCCTACATCTGCAGCTCACCTGGGTAGTTTAAAAGAAAATATGCAGCTAAATGTATTTATTTATTTATATATTTTCTATATACTTATTTAGGCAATATTTAAAATAAATAAATATACAAATATATATGTGAAATTAAATAATGGAATTAAATTTAATTTAATTTAATTTAAATGATGAAATGAAATTATAAAATTATAAAAAAACAAATAATATAAATAATAAAAACAAAATAAAAACAAAAAAACAATGAATATAAAATAAAACATAATTAAAAAAATAAATAAAATTATAAAATAAAACAATATAATGAAATAAAAATTATAAAAAAACAAAATAAAATAACATATAAAACAAAATAAAATGTTGAGAGATAAAGCATATGTGAATTAACCGAGTTTGTGTGTCTCTCAAAAGTGTTCGGCGCAGCGCCACTACTGTAAGTTTATCCGCTCCAAGAAAAGCGCGATTATACCTAATGAGAAATATCATGTAGCTTTTAAGATGATAAACTATTTCACTGATAAAATAGCAGCGCTTACAACACTTTTCTGTGCGAGTGTGTGTCCGTATTGTATGTGTTTGTGTTTGAGCGGAAGAAAGTGAGTATGTGCTTTCCGTACATAATAAAACTTAACTTTGTGGCAAAAACATGGAAATAGTTTGTCGTTTTTATCCTACTGTTTACTATATTTATTTGCTTGGTCTCTGTCTTTGTGGGTTTTGGTTCTTTTGTTGTTGTAGGCTGTTAAAACCTTTGAAATCATTTGGCGAAGTGATATGGAGTATGTAATGTGGTCAAAAGCTGCTGGAACTACTTTAGTGAAAATAACCCTGAAAATAACTGCACACCTTATAACGTTCATCACCCAATCAAATTCAAGCATTCAACAGCCCCATAGTATAAAATAGTATACGAATCATTGAAAAGCTCATGTCAGTCCCTCCAGAAAAAAACGCGATTATGCGATCGCATGATTCAATGCATAATTAGCCAAAGTCAGCATATTTATGCATTTTTTTCAAATACGCCGCACTTTCGCTGCATAAATTGCCAATTTCCGCGCAAAATATGCGGGGCTTGCATGATTTCATAATCCCCACATTTTCGTTGCAAAAAAGTCACATATATCTCAGCAGAAAGTTGAAAAATGTTGCGTTTGCTTCACACAAGAGCCGCCGTTTCCCTGTTGCATGAGAACGTTATGAAGTGACGTAATTACGTGACATGAACATCATCAAAAAGCTGTAAAACAGGAAGCACACATTTTATTTTTATATTTTATTTATTCATTTTTACAGAAGTTGTAGCATATTCCTTTTGTAAAGCTCCAGAACTTGTTTGACTCATCAATGTTTTGTAAGTTTGATGTGTTTATTAAGATCTGAAATAAAACAAGATGAACTGAAATATTCCAGCACTTTCTGTGATGTAGTGTGCTTGCTTATAGGAAGTAATAAAAAATGACTCTATACATTAAGGTAGTAGCCTAGTGAGAACAGGGAACAGGGGAATCACTTTTTTTCTCTTTTTCATCAAACCGCAGTTTTTGCAAGTTCCCGCAATTTCATCGCATTAAATTGCATAAATATCCCGCATATTCCATCGCATTTTTTAAGAAAACGTGCCGCATAATCAAGGATTTCTGCCCGCAACAATCACAAAATAACTCTGCGTTTTTCTAGAAGGACTGTCATGTGCTATTGATGTTTTTATATGATTGTCTAAGTTTGCATCTCATGTACATGCGAAACAGTGAGGGATTATATGCTGTGGTTGTGATTGGCCAGTATAGGGCCTGAGCTGTTTTTCAGTTTCAGTCTATCCCTTATGCCAAACCACACTAAGAGAAAGCAGCAAAGAATGAGAAAGTGAGATGTGACGCAACAGCCAAAGACATCAGTCTGCATGGGTACATAGTAGACGACAACTAAACCATATCACAGAACTCATCACACAGGCAAACAAACTCAAAATGGATTGCTATGAATGCAGAGACTTGACACCTAGAATAAACATGCGTTTTCAGTAATCAGATCACACTTGACCACATTCAAGTGAAAGTGTAAATGCTAATGTGTTTCATTATCTACATGCAGTACAATAAGTGATAACAGACCTTGCACTACAAATAAGCATTTTCCGCTACGGTTACTATGATGGGCTGTAAATTTCCCAACGTTGTTCGATTTACTGAACATGAATATTCCATGGATTATGCGACTGGAATACACCTAGAACCTCTCGTTTCTCTCCTTAAATCCTCACTGGCGTCTCTTTCTTAGTCTGTATTCGCAGGGGAGCTTTAAAATGTCTATATCCCCCTTTCACTTCTAATCTGCATTAGCATCCTTTACCGTGGAAAATGCAATTGGCCAGATACCTTATTTTTGCAAAAAAAATTCAAAATGACAGAAAACGTGTTTTAAACCTTGATAAATGACGGAAATGTTCGGTTAACATGACCTCTGAAGTAATACGCAAGTGCTGTTTTCCATTTTGCGTATGTTAACGCCAGATGTAAAGGAGGCCGCTGAGACAAGTATGGGTTTGGAGTTTTTGACTACTAACAGAATTAACTGAGGCTTTTATTGTTGTACTTATACACACATGGTGTTTCCAAGAGGTTCTTTCAGTGCTGTCAATAAACAAACTCAATTGTAACTGATTATGAACTTAAGCACTCCACTTCTTCATACTGTCTTTTTCCCCCTCTTTTCTCTTGGACGAAGACGAGGGACAGAAGGCAGATGGAAAAGTGCCCCTTTTTAAAGTGTATTCTCAAACTGCACTCCAAATTGGTTTTCTTGGACAGTGCGTCCCAGTGCATGTGTGAACATTAAACATCAGTGGCAGGCCGGCTCTGATCCACTGGCACTGCTTGTCACTCCCAGCGCTGGCAGGCCTGAGCGGCCCAATCAAGACGCGGCTCTTTTGGACCGCTCTCCCATGTGTGGTTAACCCAACGTTCCCTGGGCAATGCGCTTCTCGTCGGACACACTGCCAATCTCCCATGCCATTGCATAAGCTTTCCAAAGCTCTGACGCAGACATGAACGCTAAATATGCACTTCTTCTCTGACTTCCTCCACCATACATCTCTGCTCTGTCGTTCATGCGCTCTCAACCACAGGCGGGAATTATTTGTCGAATTAAGCAAATACGTTTGGGTGAAGAGTTAAAAGATAATTACCACAATTCTGATTCTGGACAACTAACTAGCGAAAACAAACATCCCCTCAAGACAGCCATGACATATAAATCAACAAACAATTTGACCAACCCGATCTCACAACAATTCGTACGTATTTTACGAGGTGGCTAATTCGTACGAATTCATATGAACTCACACGTACGAATTTGTACGATTTTTGCTAAATCGTACATATTTTCCGAGTTGCCCGATTCGTATGAATTTGTACGAACGACCTATCCCCAGCCCTAAACCCACCCATCACTGGGGATTAGACAAATCGTACAAATTCGTACAAATTGGTTGTGAGATTGCGTTGTAAAAAACCCAAAATCCTGTCATTGTTTACTTTGTGTCCCTCCAAATCCATTTTTCTCTCCAGCTTGCATTGATCGAACACAAACGTAAACATTCTCTATTGTGTTCTATTGAAGAAAGCAAGTCATATGGGTTCAGAATCACATGGTAAATGTGAACTTGTATTTTTGGGTGACTGTCCCTTTAAGAAGCAGCCAAAGCTACAGATTTTTAAAAGAAGAAGCTAATCAGTCCCAAAGAGAGAAGGACAGGGAAAGAGGGAGGATAAGGAGTGCTATAATGAGAAGAGAATGGATAAAGCCATACGAGCCCACAGTGCAGTCGGGGTTAAACGAGTTAGAAAAACAGCGTGGCCCGGACTCTAACCGACTCTAGGTGAGTGTCCTTATTAAAGCCTGGTGAGCGTCTGTAGAGAGATCATGGCAGCTGTCCAACACAACAACACGTATTCTGATGCTCGTTGGGGAAAAAAAACAGAAGTGAGAATGCAATTACAGCAGGAATTTTTCAATTTTTCGCTGTCTGGGATTCAGGATTCTGCTGTGGAGTATGATATTAACAACAGTGCTTGTTTGAGAGTTCAGTACTGCTATAACACTCAGAAAAATCGCAATAGCTATATGTTTCCGTTTAAATATATTAATGTAAATTTTTGGATATATCATTAAAATATTCTGAATGAAAATAAATACATGTATAAATACACGTATGTGCTCAATTGAGGCGGAATTTATTTTTAAAAATTTTTCAATAAGTAGATGCATAAACTATGATGGAAGCACATTTACTGAATAAATCCCTCGATGTGCAACAAAAAAAAGTTGTGACAACGGTCAAGCACATTTAAGTACATAGTACTTAAAGCCACTTAATATAAAGTGGGACAAAGAAGTTAAAGCTGCAATACGTGTTATTGTTAAATGGCACTCAAAATGATGCTACCACCTTCCATATATCATAGGCATCTTGACACATCATACAGTAGCATTTGTCTCAGTGACACAGAGTGGTTTACTGATCAGAAGACATTGAGTCACTCTCTAGCCAAGTTTCCATCCACTCGAATTATCTGAAGTTCGGTAACAAAAAACTCATGCGAATAAAGCTGGTGAAAGTGTGTTTCCATTAAACGGCTTTAAAGCGGATAAAAACCTGTGTGTAATGACGTCACATGCTGTTTTGCGATCAAATTGGTATATCGAATTGATTTGAGACATTTTAAGGTGTTTCCATTCATTTCCGCACAACATTCAAGCAAACATTTGCGAACAAAGTTTTGATAGACAAAATGGATCGCGTTATAATAACGTTTCCATCAGCGTTTATCGCATAAGCCGTATATCCATCAAGATAAAATCCCATGAGACCGAACGCATTTCATTTTACTGTTTCCATTACGCATTTTTCATTCGATATCACTTAATGCGGTAAAAACGTGTGGATGGAAACATAGCTACAGTCTGTTTGTCATGTATTTACATTGGCCACATGGAAATCATAGAAATTCTCACAATACATAACATTTCAAATAATTTTAAATGCACTTCACAGCATCCATCGAACATAATTAGCATTGGCATTTTTTACTTCCTGAGGGATCCAAGCAGTCGACAAGGACACTACAGTGAGATAGCCGCGCATTCAGTGCACTGGCTGAACCTCACATGGTGTTTTGGTTACAGCAAACGTGCCTGTCCCATGGAAACCCTCAGATGAGGAGCCATTGGGCTGAGCTCCAACCATGGCTGAACCACAGCTCCCACTTTTCACAGCAAATGAGGAGAAAACCATGCATGCAGCTGTTCCCCGGGAATGGACAGAGGGAAATGGAGGGAGACAGCACTTGTCTTGCAGTAATATAGGGCAGATAAAGTTGGTTTTCCGCTCCCTTCACTCCAGGACACCTCTAAAAGTTTCCGAAAGCGCCCACGCTGTTGTGAAGAAACGTCGTGTTATTTATCCACAGGTGAGGTTCCAGCGAGGATAAAGCCTGCAGCACATGAACATGAGGAAACCCAAGTTTCCATTTCATGATCCTCACCTCAACCGCGGCACATGACTAGCGAGAGCTCATAAGTAAGAGCTGGCACGGTTATACTCCGCTGTGTATACTTGGGTCGCTCATCTGAAAATATACATGGTGATCTTGGCATGTCATTTCTGACCACATATTGACATATTATGGCATGACTGAGGTCAGCGTCTAATCAGATATGAAGAGGAAGGTTTCTGATTACAGCTGATAGTCTGTTCCTCCAAGCGAGGGAGTAATTAGCGAGCGTGTGGCTTTATCGGTCCTATCCCTGCGTGTGTTTATTTCTCTGCACAGAGGCATGACTTCTCTTCGGCTTTCAGTCTCTCCATTCCTCTCTATCTCACTGTCTTGTTTAGGAAACGGATAAAAGCGAGGAGTTGCATTTCATCACGCTCCAAGTCAGACTAAAGCAAACAAACGGACTGCTGGAGCTTGTATAAACTACTGCCACCACTTTCTGTAGAGATCTGGGTAGGGTTGCACTAGCAAGTTCTTACTTAAATTGGAACGTAAAGTCCAGATTAGATGCTTAACTACTAGTTTCTTACTAACTCTGTACTTAATTTGGTTTCACCATTTGATCTTAAAGGCTGGAATGCACTACACGACTTTTGCCCCGATTTGCAGTCTGAACAATTCAACGCTAGTTGCCGAAAGTCTGAGTCAGTCTGCAGATTTTGTGAAGTCGGAGTTGACCGTTTCCACAGAAAATCGCACAGTGTATGATGACTTGTTCCATGCAGTCAGAGGATATCAAATATTTTTGATATTTTGAGCCGGTTTTAGAACTCAATATTTTAATTTGTCACACGTCTGCCATCAATGAGCCACACGTTTCTGTGAGAGTTTGCTGTGTTCAAAAGGACTTAAAATCTGGTATGTGTATGATGCCCAGTTTTCTCTGTAACCCTTTACAAAGTCTGCAAATATATGACCCTAACCCAAATATATGACCCTAACCCTGACCCAAATATATGGCCCTAACCCAAATACATTACCCTAACCCAAATACATGACCCTAAGCCTAACCCAAATACATGAGCCTAACCCAAAAACATGACCATAACCCAAATATATGACCCTAACCCAAATATGTGACCCTAACCCAAACCTATATGACCCTAAGCCAAACCTATATGACCCTAACCCAAACCTATATGACCCTAACCCAAATAAATGACCCTAACCCGAATATATACCGTAACCGGAATATATGACCCTAACCCGAATATATGACCCTAACCCGAATATTTGACCCTAACCCACATATATGACCCTAACCCAAACCTATATGACCCTAACCCAAACCTATATGACCCTAACCCAAATACATGACCCTAACCTGAATACATAACCCAAACCCAAATATATGACCCTAACACAAATACATGACCCTAACCCAAATATATTACCCTAACCCAAATATATGACCCTAACCCAAACCTATATGACCCTAACCCAAATATATGACTCTAACCCAAATATATGACCCTAACCCTAACCCAAATATATGACCCTAACCCAAATATATGACTCTAACCCAAATATATGACCCTAACCCAAATAAATGACCCTAACCCAAATAAATGACCCTAACCCAAATATATGACCCCAACCCGAATATATGACCCTAACCCTAACCCAAATATATGACCCTAACCCAAATATATGACCCTAACCCAAATATATGATGCTAGGTGTTTTAAAAACTGTTACCTATTAATGATAGGTAGATCTCGACTTTTAGTCCTTATTTGGATCGTTAATATATTTTAAACTACACATTCTATGTAGATGTAGATATTTTGTAAACTTTGTGTAAATCTGTATTGTATTTTAATTTACGTAATGTATTGTTTTTCAGCTCATGGTTGAAATCTGTGCTATACAGGACTCCCTTGTAAAAGAGACTGTGTCTCAATGGGACATTTTCTGTTTAAATAAAGGTTATATTTAATATTTAGTAGTGCGTAAGCTGGTGCATCCGGCCCCAGGGCTTGTGGTTTTGCTAGTTAGCTTTAGTTAGCCTCTGCTAGTGTATGCTGTAACTACACCACTCTGAAGGCAGAACGTTTATGATCAGGAATGCATTCAGGATTCAAGCACATACCTGAAACCCTCGCAATCCAGATTCAGTCCAGTTTGTGCCGCTTTAACTTCAGGAAGTCATAGAAATTCCTTGGCCAACATCGAGACCGGAGTCACCTAACCCACCTCACCCATAATAATCATGAAAACACTCGCATTAAGCAGTACCAGACCATATTCAATCCTCCGCTTCTTACACAGGCGAGACTAGTGGAGTAATATCAGAAAGGGAGATATGATCTCTGGATCTGTGCTGTGTTTTGACTCGGCTCTAAACACTGGCTCGGGTTTGCATGCTTCTCACCGGACGTCCTCGCGTGTTTGTTTGGTCAGCACACCACACTACATACCTGATGCTAAACACACCGGCCCACATGCCATCTTTAAGATGCTTATCCAGCTCAGGACGGGGGCAAAATATGATGAAAAAGGGGAGCTGTGATACGAGAGAATCATATTGCTTCTCATAAACTTATGAGAGTTGTGTATGTGTCAGGTAGCTTAATTTTAACTGAAAAAATGAAGTTGGATTTACTTTCACTCAAAAAAAGTATTTTTCCAAATAATTACAAAGATAATGCATTGAGTTTAACATGAAAATTAAAAGTTTTAATGGAATACTATTTTATTGTAAAACACAATATTTGTTGGAAACATTTTACAATAAGGTTCCATTATTTAAAGGCATTAGTTAACATGAATATTAGTTGAATAAAAAAAAAATATTAGTCTTAGTTAATGTTAATTAATTTACATTACTAAAAGTAATTCAATTAATTGCTATTCCATTCATATTCGTTAAAATTATTTAACAGACTTAACTTAAATATATATATATATATATATATATTTCCCTTAGTGTTTTTTTTTAACAGTTTACAAATAAATAAAACAGAGCCAGGTAATAAACATTAAAATACACACTGTTTACAGACACAATTATAGCAGAAAGACAATATTATATCAACATGAAAACACTCTGATCAGTTTGTTCACTAACCCTTTCTGTGTGTAAAGACATCCAATTTTTCAATTTTGTCGTCATGACAAGGCAAGGCTGGTAAAGTCATTAATCCTGGGCAGTTTTTGCACGATGTCTGTGCACTGTCCACTGATGATGTTCAAGTACAGATCTAAAGCAAAAAACAACATTTAAGACATTGCAGGTCATGTAATACAGTTTATTTTATTTATTTTTACTGGAAGAACTAGTTTAAGCGCTTTAACAAACGTATGAGAGTCACATTTCGGCCTCCCGTTTTCTTCTATTAAAGATATACAAATTATTTGTCAACAAAAAAAAAATTGTCGTTTGAATTGCTGTTGACAGAGCTTTATTCACCCGGAAGCCAGAACATTCCTCTAAAGCACTAATCATAGTAAGAATGCAGTAAACGTGTAAGATGGTTCAGATTACACACTCGGCCGGAGCTGCTGTACGAGTGACTTTCTATATGAGCTTTCCCACAATCCTCCTCACACATGCTTAATCTCACACCCACTGTGCCAATCCATCAGGAATACAAAACTGCACCACAACACCTGCAACACTGACACACACACTTGAGTCTGACGAAAGAGAGCAGAAAACAATTATTCAACTCCAGAACGTTCTCATCTCATTTATCAGTTTTCATTAAAACTCACTGCAAACCCATAACGCTCAAAACAATTAATTGGTTGAGGTATGGCAAACTTACATTAAACAAATTAATTTTCATGAGTATTCAGAACTTTCTTTTTCTTTTGAGTTCACAAAACTGACACATGATTCCATTCCATCTGGAATGTTTCATTGTTTCGAGTTTAATGAACTTGTTTCTTTTAGTTTAGACAACTTAAATGTAACTGAAACTGGGCTGTGATTTCCATTTCCCAGCATGCTTTGCTATGGAACTCACAAGGAAGAGTAATGTTCAATCCCAATTCACCCCTTGCCGCTACCCCTTGTTTTCGAGTGTACCCCTTGGCCCTTAAAACAGAGTTACAAGGGCCAAGGCGTTTAAATATTCCTCTACGAAATAGAGCAACCCTTCATGAACCCGATACGTCATCAGTCGTCGGCGATGGCTCTGCCGTTACAGAGTTTTAACAGGATTTCTCCATGACAACGACTGACAATCAGCGCCGCTGCTCTTAACTTTGAGGAAACATGATGATTATAACGTTCCTTCCGCGAAATGTATGTTTCGGAAAGGTAATTTATTATACAATTTCTTAATTTAAATGACTATTTATTATTATAAGAGTAAATAAAGTGCATGGTGTTGTCATCTGGCGCTAAATTTAAATGTTTAACCGCTTGCGAAGCCATCTCGCCGGTGATTCGCGATGCATTCTGTGAACTTTCTCGTAGTCCTCCGTTTGGAGTGTGCCTCTGAAAAATCTCCGTTTCGAGGGATATAGCCCTACCCCTTCCCCTACCCCTCTATCTCAACAAGATTCGGGACACCTGACCCCTCGACGTGAACACGCATAACGGAGGGGTAGGGGCAAGGGGTGAATTGAGCCTTAATACTAAAAGTAAGTGTTATATAATGGTTTTTTTTGTGCAAGATTAATATTTAATGTGAGATATAGGGCCCTATTTTAACTATCTGAAACGCGAGTATCAAACGCAAAACGCAAGTATCTTTGTGGGCGGGTGTCGGGCGCTGTCGCTATGATACCTGCGGGATAAATGACTCTTGCGCCCGACGCAAATCTAAAATGTGTTGGTCTAAAGTCGCTACATTACTCATAGGTGTGGTTTGGGCGTAACGTGAAATAAACCAATCAGAGCTCATCTCACATTCCCTTTAAAAGGTGTGCTTGTTCAACGCCGGATTGTTATTATAACAATCCCTTAGTTAGTATAGTGTTTCATGTTTTATATGCTAATTTAAGAGTTAGCATAACTCTTCTAAGACTTTCTGTTATGTGGGTTTTTTCCAGGGTTACCATCATGGAGAAGAGTGGACCATGAGCTTGGTTTGAGAACATTAAATGTTAAATGTTATATTGACGTACTATTTCAACAATTGCTATGCTCAAATAAAGCAATGCGCAATCAATTGACAAGCTTGCAATTACAGAATTAGGTATTAACAGAATTAACTAAAAATATTTAAATTAAGATAACATGATCATTTCAAGTTACATGTCTGAGTTAGCTTACACAAATATTTGAAATTAAGAGCAATTAATATATATGAGTACAAAATAAAAATCTGCTAGTTCTGCTTACTTAATTTTCATGTCATTTTCAAAGTCATGAATTACGCAAATGTTTTTTAAGTTTTGCCAACTTATTCAGATTTACAGTGTTTACATAGAGAAAAACAGGAAATGTTTACTGTATGTGTGGGTCATTATGATACATTTAAAAGTATTCTATAACATTTTTTAAAGAAATTAATATTTTTATTCAATTATTCATTAAATTGATCAAAAGTGACAGTAATGAATGTTCAAATAAATGCTTTTTTTCTATTCATCAAAGAATCCTGAAAATTAAATATGAAGCAGCACAACTGTTTTAACATTGATAATACTCATAAATGTTTCTTGAGCATCAAATCATCATATTATAGTGATTTCTGAAGGATCATGTGACACTGAAGACTGGAGTAATGATGTTAAAAATGTAGCTTTGATAACAGGAACAAATTACACTTTTCTATAAATTCACAAAGAATTTTGAATTGTATTAATATATATATATTTTTAAATGTAATAAAAAAAATGTTTAACAGTAGTATATATAAAGATGACAACATAAAACAATGAAACCCAATCAGAATATATTCAGTTTCAAATATACAGTTATTACGAGCAGATTTTTAGACCAATTTTTCATAGAATAAAACCAATGGACCGAAAAAAACGTTCTGCCACTTTTCTGTGTGTTAAATCTCTAATATTATAGAATTAAACAGTTAAGTGGCAAATTATTACTCAATAAATATGGCAAAACCTTACTCATTCTCGTTACATAATGCATGCATTACTCTCATCAAGTGTTTTTCTGAAGGATCAGTGTCATTTTATCCTTTAAGTGACATTGGATATGTTTTACAGTGAATCATCAGCTTTGCATTTCGAGAACAGATCACAGATCTAAAAAGCAGAACGTCTGGAAATACTTCCAGAGTATCGCAGACATAACTCACATGTACTCTGCCTGAAATATTTGGACTCCAGATATGCCCAAAAATTCCCAGTCTGACTTTGAAGACTCACACCATCCAAACAAGCGCCACAGCTCTCTAACCTTTCCAGTAAAACAATGGCAAAGTTACAAAATGTCAGGGGTTTTAGGAGACCTCTCTTAGAGGTTTAGTGAATGCATGAGTTATTTAGGCTTTGAAAAACCCAAGGACACTGATGTGAACTTCCTAGACATCTACACAGATGATCACCGGCCAACTCTCATTAAACGCTATGCAAATCTCCGGTCCAGTTACCACCCAGACTGCACGAGTGTTTGAACATAAAACCCTCATTATGAGAGAAGTTTCCACTGAAGTGAGAGCATTCGATTACAGCTTTGTTTTTATGACAGAACTGAAGTACTAGAAAACTCTGACTCAATATTCGGATGGTAGAAACATCACACCGTCGTTCAAACTTCCCGACGAGCTGAAGGACAGGACTGTGGTCACAGGCTGTGAACTGAACACTGTATTAAAAATGACCCAGGACAGTCGTTTGCTGATGTGGTTTATGAAACTTACAGAGAACACATGCTTTCCTGAAGCCTAGAAACAATGGCAAGATCCTTTGGTAAATATTTTGGGTGGGAATCACAGGCTAGCTACGACACGCTCAGCTCTCGGTCGACAAACGTTTATAGCGGTGACATAACAAATACACAAAGGGCAAGATTTGAAGATCAGGCCAACAATCGGGGCAAGCCTAATAATATTAAACAATCCTTTTTATCATTCTTATTACATCATGATAGAAAATCTACAGCAGACGACTGAATTATATACAGATGAAGTTGAGGGACCATCATTTATAAAGATGCACAGAATGATCCTGAATGTGTATGAATTATATTATATGGACAATTAATAAAATATTGTGACTGTACATTTAAATAAATGTTCCTAAATACACTGCATATACTGTCATGATCTATAAACGAGACTGGAAGCAAAAGCAGGTACTCAAAGATTTATTGGTCAGATAACACGAACACAGAAGGATGACACGGGCGTGGACGGATGACACAGGGACTTTGATGGCCAGTGAAGAATCCGTGATGTGAAGTCCGTGCAGAGAAGAATCCGTGACGTGCGATCCGTGAGGTGAGGAATCCGTGCAGTGAAGACACGAAACGACAATCCAACACCGAGACAACGAATCCACAAAAACACGACGAGGCAAACGGCAGGAGAACGGAACAGGAACACACACGAGACATCAACCAACGATCTGACAAAGGAAATGAGAAATTGGTGAGTATATATAGAGGGATGAGATCGGCTGCAGCTGGTGATGAGATGATGAACAGCTGGAGCGGATCAAGGAACGTCACTCAGTCACACCCACTACACACGTGCTTTCATACAACAACATAAACACGAGACAAGAAGGAACCAGTGGTTTGTATACCGTGACAGTACCCTCTCTCCTAGGAACGCCTCCTGGCGTTCCCAGCCTCCTTTACCTGTCGATTGAAATCATCGATCAGAGAATGATCCAGGATGTCTCGGGCAGGTACCCAACTTCTCTCCTCTGGACCGTAACCTTCCCAGTCCACCAAGTACTGAAACCCACGCCCCCTCCGCCTAGAATCCAGAATGCGATTTACCGAATAGGTGGTATCCCCATCTACGAGGCGCGGCGGTGGGGGAACCGGGACTGGCGGATTAATGCGAGCATGAAATACGGGTTTAATTTTGGAAACATGAAACACGGGATGTACCCTCCTGTACGCTGGAGGTAAACTAAGGCGGACTGCCACCGGACTAATGATCTTGGTGACAGTGAACGGGCCAATGAATTTGGGAGCAAGTTTATTGGAGACGGATCGGAGTGGAATGTTCCTGGTAGAAAGCCACACTTTTTGACCAACGACGTATACGGGAGGCTTTGACCGGTGGCGATCGGCCTTAGCCTTGGTGCGCGCCCCCACTTGGAGTAAAGTCTCACGGGCTCTAGTCCAAGTGCGGTGACACCTCTGGATTAAGGCGTGGGCGGAGGGGACCGCGACCTCGGATTCCAGACTGGGAAAAATAGGTGGCTGGTAACCTAAGCTACACTCAAACGGAGATAGGCCCGTGGCCGACACTGGTAATGTATTGTGGGCGTACTCCACCATAGACAACTGTTGGCTCCAGGAGGAAGGATTCTTGGACACCATACATCGCAACGCTCTCTCCAGATCTTGGTTGGCTCTCTCGGTTTGGCCATTGCTCTGGGGATGAAACCCTGAGGACAGACTAACCGTCGCCCCCAGTAACTTACAAAATTCTCTCCAAAATTTGGACACAAATTGGGGTCCCCTGTCGGAGACCACGTCCATCGGGAGGCCATGTAAGCGAAAGACGTGGTCAACGACAGTCAACGCTGTCTCCTTAGCTGAGGGTAATTTGGGTAAGGGAATAAAGTGAGCCGCCTTCGAGAACCGGTCCACCACGGTCAAAACGACTGTGTTACCCTGGGAGGGCGGGAGGGCGGTGATAAAATCTAGAGCGATATGGGACCAGGGTCTCGAAGGGACAGGCAGCGGTTGAAGGAGCCCATCTGGAGGTCGATTGGAAGTCTTACCAGTGGCACAAACCGAGCAAGCCAAAACAAAACTGTGAATGTCACGAGCCATGAGAGGCCACCAAAATCGTTGCTTTACTAAAAACTTAGTACGATTAACACCTGGATGACAAGCCACGTTGGAACCATGACCCCATTGGATAACGTCGGACCGTAATCCCTCCGGCACAAATAAACGATTCGGTGGGCAACCGGGCGGAGGCATTACCCCTTCTAAGGCCGTCTTGACCTTCGATTCGACCTCCCATATGAGTGTGGAAACAAATAGGGTCTCCGGTAAAATGCACTCGGGAGTAGACGGGCGTTCGGAACGATCAAAAATGCGAGATAAAGAGTCGGGTTTGATGTTCTTAGAACCCGGGCGGTACGAGAGGGAAAAATCAAAACGACCGAAAAAAAGTGCCCACCGAGCCTGCCTGGAGTTCAGTCTTTTGGCGGTTCTGATGTACTCTAGATTCTTGTGATCGGTCCAGACGATAAAAGGTACCCCCGCACCCTCCAACCAATGACGCCATTCTTCCAACGCAAGCTTGACTGCCAACAGCTCCCTATTACCAATGTCGTAATTGCGTTCCGCTGGGGACAAACGATGAGAAAAAAACGCGCAGGGATGCATCTTGTCGTCTGCGGAAGAGCGTTGGGACAGAACTGCTCCTACCCCCACCTCTGACGCATCGACCTCCACCACGAACTGCCGTGAAGAATCAGGGGCAACGAGGATGGGAGCTGAAACAAAGCGGCTCTTGAGTTTGGCAAATACAGCCTCGGCTGTATCTGACCACCTGAACGGAGTTCTGGGGGAGGTCAAGGCAGTCAGAGGCGCGGCTAGTTTGCTGAAATTGCGAATAAACCGCCGATAGAAATTGGCGAACCCCAGAAACCTCTGTAGGGCCTTACGGGAATCTGGGCTTGGCCACTCTACCACAGCCTTAACCTTCTCAGGGTCCACCCGCATTCCCTCAGACGAAACGATGTACCCTAGGAAAGGAACAGACTGTGCATGAAAATCGCATTTCTCCGCCTTGACAAAAAGCCCATTCTCCAACAACCTCTGAAGCACTCGTCGGACGTGTTGCACATGTTCCTGGAGAGACGAGGAAAATATCAATATGTCATCCAGGTAGACATATATGAACTGATCGATCATGTCTCGCAACACGTCATTGACGAGTGCCTGGAAGACTGCTGGGGAGTTGGACAGCCCGAAAGGCATGACCAAGTATTCAAAGTGCCCCCTGGGGTATTAAAAGCAGTCTTCCATTCATCCCCCTCCCTAATGCGAACCAAATGATAAGCGTTACGCAAGTCCAATTTCGTGAAGATGGATGCTCCCTGCAACCTCTCGAAGGCTGAAGACATCAACGGCAAAGGATAAGTATTCTTTACCGTGATGTTATTCAACCCCCGGTAATCAATACAAGGTCGCAGAGACCCATCCTTCTTCCCCACAAAAAAGAACCCCGCCCCCGCTGGAGAAGAGGAAGGGCGGATGAACTTGGTTGCCAGAGAATCAGAAATATATTTCTCCATAGCCTCCCTCTCCGGGACAGAAAGCGAATATAATTTGCCCTTAGGCGGAGACTTACCTGGCAGTAAATCTATAGCACAGTCATAGGGACGATGCGGAGGAAGAGAAGCAGCCCGAGACTTACTGAACACTTCCTTCAGATCGTGGTACTCCTCGGGCACGTTAGACAAATCCCCTGCCTCCTCCTGAAACACAAAAACAGGCACAGACGGACAAGCAGACACGAGACAAGACTTATGACATTCCTTGCTCCACTCCAACACGGTTTTCTGATGCCAGTCCACTCGGGGGTTGTGACGGATGAGCCAAGGATGTCCGAGAACGATGGGTGCCAGGGGTGAATCCAATATGTAAAAAAAAATAGTCTCTGAGTGATTGCCTGAAGTAATGAGAGTGATGTCCTCAGTGATGAAAGAAATAGTGGGAAGTTCTTGACCATTTAAGGCATGTACTGCAATCCTCTGTGTGAGTGGTTTGAGGGGAATCTGACATCTGTGTGCAAAGGTGCTATCCATAAAATTACCTTCCGCCCCAGAGTCCAGAAGTGCCCGACAGTCCTGTTGGTGAACTGACCATCTCAGTCTTACCGGAAGGAGGGTAGATGTGGATGAGGTCTTCTCGGCGGAGATCCCACCCGATAGTAGCCTCATACTTACTATCGGGCTTGGCCTTTTACCGGGCAGCTGTAGGCATAGTGTCCCGCGCCACCGCAGTATAGGCAAAGGCCCTGGGACCTCCGCCTCTCCCTCTCCTCCCGGGAAAGCCGAGCTCGACCCACCTGCATGGGTTCGTGATCGAAGACTGGGCCGACCGCGTCCCTGCCACTGGACCGTTGAGTCTCTCCCGGTGGACGGAAAGATGAAGTTCTTCCTCCGGCTCTACAAAGTCTAGCGTCCACTCTAAGAGCCAGCTCGATCAACCCGTTCAGCGACGTGGGGAGGTCCAGGGCGTAGATCTCCCTCTGGACGCGGTCAGCCAACCCATGCAGGAACATATCCCACTGCGCCTCCTCGTTCCAATGGCATTCGGCCGCCAGGGTGCGGAACTCGATGGAATAGTCCGAAACCGGCCTCTCCCCCTGGCGGAGGTCGGCCAACACCCTAGCGGCCTCTCTCCCAGCGACGGCTCTGTCGAAGACCCGCCTCATCTCTGCTGAGAGTGCCTGGAACGAGGCACAGCAGGGATCTTGATTCTCCCACACCGCTGTTCCCCATAGCGCCGCCTTTCCAGTCAGCAAAGTTATCACAAATGCCACCTTGGCTTGTTCGTCCTGGAATGTCCTGGGCTGTAAAGCGAAGTGCATGGAGCATCTCGTTAAAAATGCACGGCAGTAAGCTGACTCACCCGCATAAGGTTCAGGAGCCGGTAGGCGTGGCTCCGCTGATGCAGGATTAGCCGGTGGTGTGGGGGGAACAGCGGGTGTGGGGGGCGCAGCGGGCATCTGAAGCTGTTGGAATTGTCGGGTGAGCTCGGACACCTGCGTCACCAAGGCTTGTATCGCACGACCCGTGTCACTCTGGATCCTCTCTTGGGCATCCATTCTTCTCACGCTGAGGTGGACGAAATCCTCCAGCGTGGCGGGTGCTCCTCCTGCTGCTTCCATACCTTGGTCAGATCGTTCTGTCATGATCTATAAACGAGACTGGAAGCAAAAGCAGGTACTCAAAGATTTATTGGTCAGATAACACGAACACAGAAGGATGACACGGGCGTGGACGGATGACACAGGGACTTTGATGGCCAGTGAAGAATCCGTGATGTGAAGTCCGTGCAGAGAAGAATCCGTGACGTGCGATCCGTGAGGTGAGGAATCCGTGCAGTGAAGACACGAAACGACAATCCAACACCGAGACAACGAATCCACAAAAACACGACGAGGCAAACGGCAGGAGAACGGAACAGGAACACAGACGAGACATCAACCAACGATCTGACAAAGGAAATGAGAAATTGGTGAGTATATATAGAGGGATGAGATCGGCTGCAGCTGGTGATGAGATGATGAACAGCTGGAGCGGATCAAGGAACGTCACTCAGTCACACCCACTACACACGTGCTTTCATACAACAACATAAACACGAGACAAGAAGGAACCAGTGGTTTGTATACCGTGACATATACACTATACAATTATGTATAAAATTACATACACATACATACATACATGTATAAAAATATATATCATTATTAAAATGTGTATACAATATTATACTTTATTATAATATTATATATTATAATAAATTATATATATATATATATATATATATATATATATATATATATATATATATATATATATATATATATATATATATAAACAGCACAGCTTAATTGAAAACAGGTATTTTAAGATTTGTATCTTTTATGCAAAATGTATTGTTTTATATATTTTGGACAATATAAATAAATTTGGATTTAAAATAGAAAACAATGTTAGAATTTGGAAATATAATTCACTTAAAAATGAATAGATATTTATTATTTTTATTAGTTTAAGGATGAATTGAAAAACTAATAAGAAAATATATTCACACTTAAAATATCCATGCTTCATTTAGCATACAAATATTGTCATGTTGGCATTTTGTAATTTATAAATGAGGATGAGATCTGATTGTTTGTATATGTATAACCCAGGCTCCAGCATTATTCAGTAATCGGGAAAGGAAAGCATGAAACCGCGGTCTGACCACTATCTCACAGGTACAAAACACACAACAGTGAAGAGCATTGTCTGAGAGAGAAACGTGACACTTTGTTCTGGAAAGTTTGTTTTCTTCAAATCATGAAGAACCAAAACCCAGAAACAATCAAAGAGGAAGAGGTCTCAGCTGGCAGTGTCCGGCCGGAGGAATGTCCCGAAACACCGCGGTAAACTGATCTCGATCTCTCTCTCTCTCTCTCTCTCTCTCTCTCTCTCTCTCTCTCTCTCTCTCTCTCTCTCCTCTCTCTCTCTCTCTCTCTCTCTCTCTCTCTCTCTCTCTCTCTCTCCTCTCCTCTCTCTCTCTCTCTCTCTCTCTCTCTCTCTCTCTCTCTCTCTCCTCTCATATTTATGATTATTATTAATAAATTATCAATAAAACTGTAAAAATGCAAAAATTGGGATAAAAGTAATACACTTTTTCAAGGATTCTTTGATGAATAGAAGTTAAAAAACAGCATTTGTCGAAATTAAAATATTCTTTTTATGATTGACTTTAGTGTCTTAAATGACTTTAGTGTCACCTTTGTTATATGTATGTATATATATAATATATATATATGAATAAATACATAGTATATCAAAATCAGCCCTCATTTGTTGTATGTCCCTACATAAAACAAAAAGTACAAAAGTTTTAAAAGTACTCCAACACTTTAAAACACTCTTCCCAGATAAATGTGAACATCTGTGTGAGGAGGCTGTACTTCCAGAAGTGATTCAGGGTTAAAACACAAAATGACCTTAAACATACAATATAATCACTTTTCCACTCTCGCTGATAGTTTTGTAAACGCTCTTATCATGCGCTGACTCATTACGCCATTATCACTGACTCGAGTCGAAGTCAAGGCATTGAGGAAACAGTGCTGTGTGTGTGACTTACTGTACTACTGATATAATACACCGGATACTGAACCTTTTTAGTCAAATATAGCTAAATCTACCCAAAATGCATTTTATTTAGCTATATAAAATTCTACGGAGCCCCTAAAAGGACATAATGATGGGGAAAAAATATATTTCAATGATTTTTGCAAAGTTTCTTAGGGGAAGGCAAAAGCATTGAAACATAAATTTTGCTCTAATCTCATATTTTGTTTAATCACCATGTCCCTAGTTTAGGGGTTACGTAGAATTAGTTAAATTTATATAGTTAAATTACTTGCATTTCGGGTAAATATAGTGAAATATAGTATGAAATGAATCAAAGCAATATACACACACAGCATATGTATATGTATATATATATATATATATAACATATATATATTATATATATATATATATATATATATATATATTCGTTACATTAGTGCTTTTCTCTTCTTTCAAACTGCTTTACAAGGGGGAATCTCCTAAACTGTGTATTTATTATCATATAAAATAAATGTAAAGTTCAACAGCTCATATAACATATAATCCCAAACTGGGGAATCGAAAGAAAATATGGATAAAGGGAAACGCGAGAAAACTCAACCTTTTTGTATTTTCTGTGGAACATATCAAATAACTAATACTCTGTAGGAGCTGAACATATTATATGTGGTGCCATAAATGATATTAAAATAACAGGTTAAACCGGTTTCATGAGCTTAAGGGGAGTTATTGATAAAGCCTGTGGAGCTGGGTTAGTCTGAACGCAGCAAAACTAAAAATAGCATTTCAACACAAACAGATTTGAGTGAAAATAGCAGCCCTCACTTTAACCTGATTAGGAACAATAAAAAAATTAACTGTTAAGTTGTGGTCACTAAAAAAAACATGTTCCTCATTGAGATAACTTTGAATTTATAAGCCTGGAAGTATTTCACTGAAAGCGATTCTGCCAGTGATTTTCGAGCCGGCGGCAGGAACAATACGGTTCTGTTTGTCCCTGTTGAACAAGCATTACTCTTCCTGCTACAGCATTATCCAATGAAAACACACGCCAGTGACGTCTCCCAACACTGATGATGTCATCTCATTGCAGAGCTCCATCTGCTTTTATAATGTTTGCTTTCTGCGACTGCACCAGACGCTTCTTTTATAGACAAACAAAAGTCGTCTGAGCGCATCCATGATGTCATAGCTGACGTGATCCCGGGATGATAACTGAGGTTTCTGGATGGGAGAGAAGGCACGGGAAATGGGAAAAGGAGTGCAAAATGTATAATGCGTAATTAAAGCCGATAATTAGGGATGATTGGATAACATTTCTCGAGGAGATCCAAAGCCTTAGACCAACACACATGCATAAATAAGTCTACAACGATGACGTATTCAAAAGAAACTGCATAATCCCACATCCTAATTAAAAAAATGATTGAAAATTCATGCCAAAATCAAGTTGACTGAACTCCAACTGTTCATTTATTATCAAACGAGCACAAAAATATCCGAGTTACAGTTTGCTGTTGTCTGTCAGAGCTCAATACAGACAGTCTGGCACGTGATCATACGCCTTTAAAGGATTAGTTCACTTTTAAAAAAAAACTTTGCTGATAATTTACTCACCCCCTGCATGTCATCCAAGATGTCCATGTCTGTCTTTCTTCAGTCGAAAAGAAATTAAGGTTTTTGATGAAAACATTCCAGGATTTTTCTCCATATAATGGACTTCAATGGGACCCAAACGGTTCAAGGTCCAAATGACAGTTTCAGTGCAGCTTCAAAGGGCTTTAAACGACACCAGACAGTAAAATGAATTTACTGTAATTATTACAGTACGCGCATGTAACGTGTAACAAGGACACTAAAATAAAACGTTAAGAAAGTTTGAAATAATTAAGACTATATTTTAACAAAGTCTTTTCTGCTCACCAAGGCTGCATTTGTTTGATGAAAAAACTGTAAAATGATGAAATATTATTCCATTTAAAATAACTGTTTTCTATGTGAATATAGTAAAATGTAATTTATTCCTGTGATCAAAGCTGAATTTTCAGCATCATTACTCCAGTCTTCAGTGTCACATGATCCATCAGAAATCACTATAATATGATGATTCGATGCTCAACATTTATGATTATTATTTTATTTATATAATTTATTGTAGAAATGAATAGCAAGCATTCAAGTCTTTGGTTAGAAAAACAAAATAAAAAAGGGAAAAAAAAATGAATATTTTATTCTGCAAGTACGCAATAAATTGACCAAAAGTGACAATAAAGACATGTATAATGTTACAAAAGATTATATTTCAAATAAATGCTGTGGTTTTAAACTTTCTATTCATCAATAAATGTGTGGGGGGGGGGGGGGGGTATCCCTGTCTGTTTACACAAAAATATGAAGCAGCAAAAACACTGATAAAAAACATATATATATATATATGGATCATGTGACACTGAAGAGGATTTCCTGCAGAAACTGTAGATACTGTATCTGTGGAGAACCTGATGTCACTGACCTGGTTAGTTCTTCCTCAGAGCGTCAGGAAAAGTGATAGTACGTAGCTTTTGATTCTGGAAAACTTTTACTTGTAATATTCATCAGAAAGTCTGCGAAGTGTCCGTGGGCGTCCCGTCAGCTTGTGCACATTCCTGCCAGAAACCCTGCTAAAAACCACACATTACATCAGTGAGCGATGGCCCTAAACTAGCATAAACACCCACACACACACACACACACACCCGCTCAACTTACATACAAACAAGTCTCCTCCAGCTGTGTGACCTTTGCACACGAAAGGTCACCGTCCTGTCCTTGCGGTCACCTGTTATTTCAGTTTCCGTCATGATAATGATGTAATTGACCCACTGACCCCAGAATTAACCTTTAACCCGTGTTGCCTGACATAACGGAACCATCACCTGAAATCCCATGACCCTTCTTTTCGTCCAGGAAGTGATGTTTCTATTTTAGGAGGCCAGATGAGGCCAGTATGTGTTTTGTTTTTTCCCCTAGGCTTCTCCATACTGACAGTATCCATTTCCAGTTCAGCTGAAACTCATCATTTACTCGTTCCAAACCGGTTTGACTTACTTTCTTCTGTGGAACATGAAAGCAGATAGTTTGAAGAATGTTCACTTTCATTCACTTTCATAACAAATAAAAAATGTTGTATTTTTATTGTGCATGCTGTCGAATCAGATGAGATTTTTACACAAACTCACATTTGAGTTTCTACAGGCTTCAGAAGATTACATAACATTTATTATGATTTGTTTGTTTAGGGTTTGCATTGCGTTTCATTTTCATGCTGAAAAATAGTGTAGATCTGAAATGATTTTTCGTGAAGAAGTTCACAAATGATTAGAAAGAAACGGCACGTTATGAATTAAACATGACATTTAGAAGTTAAAAAAGACTGAAATAGTATTTTCTTGTAATGTGTACTCCAATAATCTTTGCTTATACAACTTTGAAAATGCAGTGAACGACTACATTTAACAAAACAACAAATATAAAATGGGGAGTTTTCTCAGACAGCACCAAGATGCATGCATAAAGAAACGAACAAAAAAAGTTCTTGACTGTAAAGTTTGCAACTGATGACATTGCTTATTCAAACAAATGAAGCAAATAATTAAGCGGGATCTTAAAGGAACATCTCTGAATCGGATTTAATAAGTGAATGAACTTTTTGATCCACCGGGGAACTTCTAATAAGCGACCCGCGGATCGAATGACAAAACGGAGCAAGAGGACAATCCGAGCAATTTCAGGGTCTCGCTGATAATAATCCGAGCAGCTTCGGCTTTCCGGCGAGACAAACAAAGCTTTCTTTCAACAGAGCGAGAGCAACATCTCAGTCTCACGTATTATAATCAAGGCCTTTAAAATGAAGAGGACAAAAACAAGGCTCTCCCGAACGCTTATCCCAACGCTTCCCTGTGTTTCTGGAGCAGAACCAGCGTTGTTGTACACTCACCTCCACGCAGGAGGGCGGAACGGATGGATTATGGGATTTATCCAGGAGTCATTTCTTACCGAGTAACAGGACTCCGTGGCAGGAGGACAGGCGAAATTGCGGCGAGGTAGACGTTAAACGCTGGAAAATTAGGGAGGGGTAACACTATCTACCCACTTACAAATGTCCGATAATCCGGTACATGTGCAGGCCACTGAGGAGATACTCTCCCTTTAAGCCCTGTTGTCAGTCCCTGCAGATCTTACAGCGTTTGGCAGGGAACACAAAGTCACATGCAATTAAGTTTGCAATCCTGACAAAGCCTCTCTAGGGATGCGGGAACCACAAAAGTGGGAAACTCCTATTTGTTGGGTTAGCAGCAAGCAATGCAAGACGCCGTGATTCAGAGTGATGCAGCAGAAGTGAGTATTAGCTCTTTTAATCCCGGATTTAAGCGCTGGCCCTTACATATGCAAGTGGAGGATGAAATGGCAAATATCTGATGGCTGACTGAATCTCTTCATTAATCAAATGCCTCTGACGTCAATCGTGTAGAGTAATAGCATCCAGCGAAAGAGAAAGCATCAATCTGCAATCATTAAAAAGCCATGCTTACATAATGAGTTATGATACTCAGCTGTGATAAAGTATGATAACACTTCTGCATGCTCTTTTACAGATTATTATGGTGTAAAATGAAGCTAAATAGATGTTTGTTATGCTATGAGGCTTAATGTTTGCATATGGACTGCGGTTACGGTTTGCAGTTGATCCTATATATCTGAGCGTCAGCGGCAGAGAGTTTTCACAGATATTAGTTTCAATAAATACTGAGACATATATCCATTAATTTACAGAATCTGAAATGCAAACATAGAAATGTATTTAAATAAATGCATACATAAAAAATATAAATAAAATGTAAGAACAAAAAAATACATAGATAAATAAATAAAATTGCAAGAAAAATATAAATAAATATGTAAAAAGTGGTAAATATATACGTAAATAAATAAAATGTAAGAACAAAAATATAAATAAATGCAAGAACAAAAATATAATCAAAAAATAAATACAATTGAGAACAGAAAGATAAATAAATAATTGTAAGAACAAAAAAATATATAAAAAATAAATACAAGTGAGAACAATAAGATAAAAATAAATAAATGTAAGAACAAAAAGATAAACAAGCAAAACCATTTCACTCGTTTACACAGATATTAGTTTCAATAAATACTGAGACATATTGTCACATTCACGTTCACTTCATCATCTGTTTTCACTACATGTCCCAGCATTCCCCTGGATCCTCACCTGCACTCGATTCCCTCATCACCACACCTGATCTCCATCACGTCATCTCATCACCAGCACGGACTATATAACACTCACTCTCCCTGCAGTCACTGTCTGATCTCGTCAATACATGACACACAGACTCATCCATGCTTTACCAAAGCCTTACCTGCTACTTACCTGCTACTCACCTGTTCCTGTTGGATTATCTTCTTCATCGTCTGCCGTCTTCAGTTCCCAGCCGTCCTACTGCAACCCTTTCCAGTGACTGTTCATCATCATCTGAAAGAGAGACTCTGGTTATTCCTGTGGCTAAGTTCATCCAATTATCATCTGTTAATATACTCACCATAACTCCGTCTGCTTCTGCTGTTTCTGTAAATAAACACTGATTTCACTCATTACCTGTCTGTCTCCTGCATCACCCGTGACAGAAGATCAGACCGCCCCAAGATGGACGATGGGGTAAAAATTATCGTCCTGGCTCAGGAGAGCCAAAGTTGGTCTTCGTTTGTGGAAGGCTTTATCCGCATTGCACTCGTCAGTAATGTGGCTGACGAGCGGTTGTGTACCTTATTCTGGCTCGGGGCCAGATTACACCACCGGATCGACCTTCCAGACACCACCGGACTCAGCTGGAGGGAGACCGTGATCCGGTGTCTGGAGAGTGTCGGTTCCCGACCCGGTACACAACCTACCAGCACCAGCCCACTACGCGTGTCCCATCAAGCTCGCCCCGCTGGGTCCCATCCAGCACAGAGCCTTCGCCGCTGGTCCCATCCAGCACAGAGCCTTCGCCGCTGGTCCCATCCAGCACAGAGCCTTCGCCGCTGGTCCCATCCAGCACAGAGCCTTCGCCGCTGGTCCCATCCAGCACAGAGCCTTCGCCGCTGGTCCCATCCAGCACAGAGCCTTCGCCGCTGGTCCCATCCAGCACAGAGCCTTCGCCGCTGGTCCCATCCAGCACAGAGCCTTCGCCGCTGGTCCCATCCAGCACAGAGCCTTCGCCGCTGGTCCTATCCAGCACAGAGCCTTCGCCGCTGGTCCCGTCCAGCCATTTGAGCCTTCGCCGCTGGTCCCATCCAGCACAGAGCCTTCGCCGCTGGTCCCATCCAGCACAGAGCCTTCGCCGCTGGTCCCATCCAGCACAGAGCCTTCGCCGCTGGTCCCATCCAGCACAGAGCCTTCGCCGCTGGTCCCATCCAGCACAGAGCCTTCGCCGCTGGTCCTCCAGCACAGACCTTCGCCGCTGGTCCCATCCAGCACATGACCTTCGCCGCTGGTCCCATCCAGCACAGAGCCTTCGCCGCTGGTCCCATCCAGCACAGAGCCTTCGCCGCTGCCCATCCACACAAGCCCAGCCGCTTCCCGCCAGCCATTTGAACCTTCGCCGCTGGTCCCATCCAGCACATAGACCCTACCGCTGGCCTCTGCCAGCATTGACCTTATAGACTTTTTCACAGAGCCAGAGCCCGTTGACCCAGCGCCAGAGCCAGAGCCCATTGACCCAGCGCCAGAGCCAGAGCCCGTTGACCCAGCGCCAGAGCCAGAGCCCGTTGACCCAGCGCCAGAGCCAGAGCCCGTTGACCCAGCGCCAGAGCCAGAGCCCGTTGACCCAGCGCCAGAGCCCGTTGACCCAGCGCCAGAGCCAGAGCCCGTTGACCCAGCGCCAGAGCCAGAGCCCGTTGACCCAGTGCCAGAGCCCGTTGACCCAGCGCCAGAGCCAGAGCCCGTTGACCCAGCGCCAGAGCCAGAGCCCGTTGACCCAGCGCCAGAGCCAGAGCCCGTTGACCCAGCGCCAGAGCCAGAGCCCGTTGACCCAGAGCCAGAGCCCGTTGACCCAGCGCCAGAGCCAGAGCCCGTTGACCCAGCGCCAGAGCCAGAGCCCGTTGACCCAGAGCCAGAGCCCGTTGAGCCAGACCCAGAGCCCGTTGGCCCAGACCCCGTTGACCCAGCGCCCGTTGATGTCAAGTCTGTTCCCGTTCCTGAGCCTGTCCTTCTCCCCAAGAAAATTTTGGGGGGGGGCTATACGCCTTCGCCGTGGCCGGCCAAAGATCCACAGAGGCCGGCCAAAGATCCACGGAGGCCCGAAAAAATATCACCTCCATGGCCACCCGAAGGGTCCTCACCGCCATGGCCACCTGAAGGGTCCTCACCGCCATGGCCACCTGAAGGGTCTTCACCGCCGTGGCTACCTGAAGGGTCTTCACCGCCATGGCCACCCGAAGGGGTCTCACCGCCATGGCCACCCAAAGGGTCTCCACCGCCATGGCCACCTGAAGGGTCTTCACCGCCGTGGCTACCTGAAGGGTCTTCACCGCCATGGCCACCTGAAGGGTCTTCACCGCCGTGGCTACCTGAAGGGTCTTCACCGCCATGGCCACCCGAAGGGGTCTCACCGCCATGGCCACCCAAAGGGGTCTCACCGCCATGGCCACCCAAAGGGGTCTCACCGCCATGGCCACCCGAAGGGGTCTCACCGCCCTGGCCACGCCCTCATCCTGCTCCGCCCTGGCCACGCCCACAGCCTGCTCCGCCCTTGACGCCCAAGGGGTCATCTGCTCCGCCATGGTCATACCCTCAGCCTGGACCATCCTGGAGTCCGTCCAACTGCACCCGGTCCACCTTCCCGTCACGGACTCCAGGATGCCCACCCTCCCTCCCGTGTTCTGCCTTGTACGGCGCGGGTCGCGCCTAGCGGGAGGGGGGAGTTATGTCACATTCACGTTCACTTCATCATCTGTTTTCACTACATGTCCCAGCATTCCCCTGGATCCTCACCTGCACTCGATTCCCTCATCACCACACCTGATCTCCATCACGTCATCTCATCACCAGCACGGACTATATAACACTCACTCTCCCTGCAGTCACTGTCTGATCTCGTCAATACATGACACACAGACTCATCCATGCTTTACCAAAGCCTTACCTGCTACTTACCTGCTACTCACCTGTTCCTGTTGGATTATCTTCTTCATCGTCTGCCGTCTTCAGTTCCCAGCCGTCCTACTGCAACCCTTTCCAGTGACTGTTCATCATCATCTGAAAGAGAGACTCTGGTTATTCCTGTGGCTAAGTTCATCCAATTATCATCTGTTAATATACTCACCATAACTCCGTCTGCTTCTGCTGTTTCTGTAAATAAACACTGATTTCACTCATTACCTGTCTGTCTCCTGCATCACCCGTGACACATATATCCATTAATTTACAGAATCTGAAATGCAAACCTAGAAATGTATTTAAATAAAAGAACAAAAAGATCAATAAAATGTAAGAACAAAAAAGTACATAAATAAATAAATAAAATTGCAAAATATAAATAAATAAGTAAAAAGTGATAAAAAAATATAAATAAATGCAAGAACAAAAATATAAATAAATGCAAGAACAAAAATCAGGCCATTCTTGATATTGCAGGATCTGCCACTGTTCTATATTTATTCTGTCCTTGCTTTTTCTAAATGATCTTTACCTAAATGTCTCAAGTCCTGTCAGCTGCAGTTTTTACAGGATGATTTACACGAGAGAAGGACGCATGAAGACGCCACAGCTCTGGAATATTCTGCAGTGTCCTGTCCGCTTGAAAACCGCAGCCCTGTCCAGGGCCTCGGGAAAACTGTGTGTGTTTTACTTTCCGTGAGCCAGGTGAAGAAAGAGGGATAAATGGGAGTCATAATGGGAGTCATAATTTCCCGCCGGCGACAGCAGAAGACAGGACGGAGTGTGTCATGTGTGATGACAGAGACTACAGCATCCTAAAGAAAACTGTGTGTGTGTGTGTGTGTGTGTGTGTGTGTGTGTGTGTGTGTGTGTGTGGTGTGTGTGTGTGGTGTGTGTGTGTGTGTTGGACGCTGAACAGAAGCAGGAGATCTGGTCAGTGTACGTGCACGCGAGCGGGTCACACACACATCCACCTCATTTATTACTAAGTGACAGTTCCACAGTAAAGTAAATGAGGCTTGACCTGCCGCCTGTGTGTTTATGCATTCATTCAAATGTCTTAATTGCGTGTGTGAGATCAAGTACATCATGCATGGACGTGAAGGCCTCAAAGAGAGTCCGCTTGCCTGGGTGTGGCCGTGTGTGTGTGGTGTGTGTGTGTGTGTGTGTGTGTGTGTGTGTGTGTGTGTGTGTGTGTGTGTGTGTGTGTGTGTGTGTGTGTGTGTGTGTGTGTGTGTGTGTGTGTGTGTGTGTGTGTGTGTGTGTGTGAGTGAGAGACAACACAGCCGCCCCTCGTTTATGAACGGCCATCTCTCCAAACCACACCAAACGCCGCGGGCTCGTGGAAGCATGAAAATGCACACAGCGCTCATAACATTTTCCACCATGTGAACTTTTGTTTTGTTTGACACTGCTGTTGTAATGTGTGTGCACGGCTTATTTTCAATTGGAAATTTCTCTGGCTTGTTTCTCGCATCGGGTTTTGGGATTTGTTTTCTTCCCCCCAGCACCACAATGCTGACATAATTCAAAATAATTGCAGAATGTGCTAATTAGTAATTAATACTGAAATGTATGAGTTTATCTTATGTTTTAAATGAGCAGTTGAAACCAAACCAGGGTTGCTATAGTTAACTAAAAACATTTTTAAAAATTATTTCATTACTTTAAAAAAAAGTTACCTGAAAAATAAATAAATAAATGTTAACTGAAATAAAAAAAGTAAATAAATGTAAGAGCAAAAAGATAAATAAATGTACAAAATTTAATATAAATAAATAAAGCTATTTGCAAAGGCAACATTTCTCATTTTCTAGTTTAACTTGATCTCTCTAAATTGTAATATGGACAGTAAAGCTGCTTTGAAATTGTGTATTGTGAAAAGTGCTATACAAATAAACGTGAATCGAATTGAATATATTTTATGTTATTTTATTACATAACCATAATAATAGGCCTATATAATGACATAATAACTTAATAATAACATAATAATATACAATAACTGTCACAGTCACCAGCTAGTCACCACATCCTCACTACATTTCCCATCATCCTCTCTGGCCCTCACCTGCATCACAGTGACCTGCACCTGCACACCTCACCATCACAGCCAGCGTATGAACACACACCTCACACACACAGCGTATAAACACACACCTCACACAGCCAGTGTATGAACACACACCTCACACACACAGCGTATAAACACACACCTCACACAGCCAGCGTATGAACACACACCTCACACAGCCAGCGTATGAACACACACCTCACACAGCCAGCGTATGAACACACACCTCACACAGCCAGCGTATAAACACACACCTCACACAGCCAGTGTATGAACACACACCTCACACAGCCAGCGTATGAACACACACCTCACACAGCCAGTGTATAAACACACACCTCACACAGCCAGCGTATGAACACACACCTCACACAGCCAGTGTATAAACACACACCTCACACAGCCAGCGTATGAACACACACCTCACACAGCCAGTGTATGAACACACACCTCAAACAGCCAGTGTATGAACACACACCTCACACAGCCAGCGTATGAACACACACCTCACACAGCCAGTGTATAAACACACACCTCACACAGCCAGCGTATGAACACACACCTCACACAGCCAGCGTATGAACACACACCTCACACAGCCAGCGTATGAACACACACCTCACACACACAGCGTATAAACACACACCTCACACAGCCAGTGTATAAACACACACCTCACACAGCCAGCGTATGAAACACCACAAAATACACCACACACACAGCGTTATAAACACACACCTCACACAGCCAGTGTTATAAACACACACCACTCACACAGCCAGTGTATGAAACACACACCTCACACAGCACAGTGTATAACACACACCTCACACAGCCAGGTATGAACACACACCTCACACAGCCAGTGTATGAACACACACCTCACACAGCCAGCGTATGAACACACACCTACACACAGCCAGCGTATGAACACACACCTCACACAGCCAGCGTATGAAACACACACCTCACACACAGCCAGTGTATGAAAACACACCACCTCACACACACAGCAGTGTATGAACACACACCTCACACAACAGCCAGTGTATGAACACACACCTCACACACACAGCGTATGAAACACACACCTCACACAGCCAGTGTATGAACACACACCTCACACACACAGCGTATAAACACACACTCACTCACACAGCCAGTGTATGAACACACACCTCACACAGCCAGGTATGAACACACACCTCAACACAGCCAGCGTATAACACACACACCTCACACAGCCAGCGTATGAACACACACCTCACACCAAGCAGCGTATGAAACACACACCTCACACACACAGCCAGGTATGAACACACACCTCACACAGCCAGCGTATGAACACACACCTCACACACCAGCGTATAAACACACACCTCACACAGCCAGCGTATGAAACACACACCTCACACAGCCAGCGTATAAACACACACCTCACACACACAGCCGTATGAACACACACCTCACACAGCCAGCGTATGAACACACACCTACACAGCCAGCGTATAAACACACACCTCACACAGCCAGCGTATGAACACACACCTCACACAGCCAGTGTATAAACACACACCTCACACAGCCAGTGTATGAACACACACCTCAAACAGCCAGTGTATGAACACACACCTCACACAGCGTATAAACAAACCTCACCATCACAGCCAGGTATGAACACACACCTCACACAGCAGTGTATGAACACACACCTCACCATCACAGCCAGCGTATGAACACACACCTCACACAGCCAGTGTATGAACACACACCTCACCATCACAGCCAGCGTATGAACACACACCCACACAGCCAGTGTATAAACACACCTCACACAGCCAGTGTATAAACACACACCTCACACAGCCAGTGTATGAACACACACCTCACACAGCCAGTGTATGAACACACACCTCACACAGCCAGTGTATGAACACACACCTCACAAGCCAGTGTATGAACACACACCTCACACAGCCAGGTATGAACCACACCTCACACAGCCAGTGTATGAAACACACACTCACACACACAGCGTATGAACACACACCTCACACAGCCAGGTATGAACACACACCTCACACAGCCAGCGTTGAACACACACCTCACACACACAGCGTATAAACACACACCTCACACAGCCAGCGTATGAACACACACCTCACACAGCCAGCGTATGAACACACACCTCACACACACAGCGTATAAAACACAACCTCACACACAGCGTATAAACACACACCTCACACAGCCAGGTATGAACACACACCTCACACAGCGCGTATGAAACACACCTCACACAGCCAGCGTATAAACACACCTCACACAGCCAGTGTATGAACACACACCTCACACAGCCAGCGTATGAACACACACCTCACACAGCCAGTGTATGAACACACACCTCACACAGCCAGTGTATAAACACACACCTCACACAGCCAGTGTATGAACACACACCTCAAACAGCCAGTGTATGAACACACACCTCACACAGCGTATAAACACACACCTCACCATCACAGCCAGCGTTATGAACACACACCTCACACAGCCAGTGTATGAACACACACCTCACCATCACAGCCAGCGTATGAACACACACCTCACACAGCCAGTGTATAAACACACCACTCACACAGCCAGTGTATAAACACACACCTCACACAGCCAGTGTATGAACACACACCTCACACAGCCAGTGTATGAACACACACCTCACACAGCCAGTGTATGAACACACACCTCACACAGCCAGTGTATGAACACACACCTCACACAGCGTTATAAACACACACCTCACACAGCCAGTGTATGAACACACACCTCACACAGCCAGTGTATGAACACACACCTCACACAGCCAGCGTATGAACACACACCTCACACAGCCAGTGTATGAACACACACCTCACACAGCCAGTGTATGAACACACACCTCACACAGGTATAAACACACACCTCACACAGCCAGTGTATAAACACACACCTCATACAGCCAGTGTATGAACACACACCTCACACAGCCAGTGTATGAACACACACCTCACACAGCCAGTGTATGAACACACACCTCACACAGCCAGTGTATGAACACACACCTCAAACAGCCAGTGTATGAACACACACCTCACACAGCCAGTGTATGAACACACACCTCAAACAGCCAGTGTATGAACACACACCTCACACAGCCAGTGTATAAACACACACCTCACACAGCCAGTGTATAAACACACACCTCACACAGCCAGTGTATAAACACACACACCTCAACACAGCCAGTGTATAAACACACACCTCACACAGCCAGTGTATGAACACACACCTCACACAGCCAGTGTATAACATACACAAACACCTCACACAGCCAGTGTATAAACACACACCTCACACAGCCAGTGTATGAACACACACCTCAAACAGCCAGTGTATGAACACACACCTCACACAGCCAGTGTATAAACACACACCTCACACAGCCAGTGTATGAACACACACCTCACACAGCCAGTGTATAAACACACACCTCACACAGCGTATAAACACACACCTCACACACACAGCGTATAAACACACACTTATTTCTCGTGCCATTTATACACCAAAAAGTTTTTGTGTGCATATGCTAGGCACTGAAACCCCCTTGGTTAGCATTAGGGGTGTGGAGTGCGTGCGTATTACACGCCATAGAGTGCGTATTATATGCACACGAAAACTATTTTTGGCGTAAATGGCACGAGAAATAACATGTGTTGTATAAATACGCACAGTCACATTGTCTGGTCTCGTTTTGAGCACTCATTTACCCGTTTACACTTACCTTCTACAAGTAAGTGGTGTGTTTGTGTGTGTGTGTGTGTGTGTGTGTGTGTGTGTGTGTGTGTGTGTGTGTGTGTGTGTGTGTGTGTGTGTGTGTGTGTGTGTGTGTGTGTGTGTGTGTGTGTGTGTGTGTGTGTCAATATTTTGAGTCAAATTATTGATTTATTTGGTAGGTAGCCATGTAATAAGCGAGATAATGTATAGCGAGGCGGTCGTTATAGCGAATACAAACCCTTCAGGCTCCGCTTCGCGTCGGGCTCCTAGTCAGCCTGTCGGGGGGGTGCTCGCTATAACAACCGCCTCGCTATACATTATCCCTTACATAACACACACACACACACACACATATATATATACATTATTCTGTATTATGTAGGCCTAATTATATGACATTTTGTGTTTAGAAAACTAATAAAAATGACAAAGAACACAACAAAATAACAACTTTAACTAAAATCAAAATGGAACATATCAAATAAAAAGGAATTCAAATTATTAAAAACGATAATTGTATCTCAAATAAAAAATATGTTATGTTTTGCTACTCAAATAGCAGTGTTTAGTTGAAGTTAAACTTTGCTGCAACAGAATCAGGTGTCTTGTACAAAAACAAAAACAAAGAGAGAGAAGGGCAGAAACCGGGTGAAGAGACAGATGATGGTGTATCTGTCTGAGAGCGACAGTGAGGAGAGACTCGCATCTGTTTCTGCGTATAGAGGAGCGTTGGGTTAAGCCCATTTCCCACGGGCAGTAATTGCTATAGCAAATGTCTCTTAATGCAATTGAAGTAATGCGTGCTGGCCTCGGGACGGGCCGGTCCTGCTCACTTCAGGACCAGTGACAGACTTATATTCCATTACCACTATTACCAGCAGCTCTGCTTTTCAAATAACAGGAGAAACCGCTGTAAACACTGTGTGTGTGTGTGTGTGTGTGTGTGTGTGTGTGTGTGTGTGTGTGTGTGTGTGTGTGTGTGTGTGTGTGTGTGTGTGTGTGTGTGTGATCAGTGGGTGTGTGTGTGTGTGTGTGTGTGTGTGTGTGTGTGTGTGTGTGTGTGTGTGTGTGTGTGTGTGTGTGTGTGTGTGTGTGTGTGTGTGTGATCAGTGTGTGTGTGATCAGTGGTGTGTGTGTGTGTGTGTGTGTGTGTGTGTGTGTGTGTGTGTGTGTGTGTGTGTGTGTGTGTGTGTCAGTGGGTGTGTGTGTGTGATCAGTGGTGTGTGTGTGTGTGTGTGTGTGTGTGTGTGTTGTGTGTGTGTGTGTGTGTGTGTGTGTGTGTGTGTGTGTGTGTGTGTGTGTGTGTGTGTGTGTGTGTGTGTGTGTGTGTGTGTGTGTGTGTGTGTGTGTGTGTGTGTGTGTGTGGTGTGTGTGTGTGTGTGTGTGTGTGTGATCAGTGGGGTGTCTGTGTGATCAGTGTGTGATCAGTGGGTGCTGCGTGTGTGTGTGTGTGTGTCGGTGTGTGTGTTGTGTGTGTGTGTGTGCGTGCGTGCATGCATGTGTGCGTGTGTGTGTGTGTGTTTAGAGCACAGATAATCACATATTTTCCAAATGTTTGACCTCACACTTCAGAACTGCGCCAGAATGAAGCTTAAAGGTATTTCATGGGAAAATTAATAAAACTGGGGTAAAACGCCTTCAACATCTCAATCCAAAGACGAGAGAGACAGAGCAGTGTCGGGGAATGTTACTTTAAAGAGGAGAGCAGGGAAATGTGCAATGAACCAGCAGAAGTGAGGAGGGACAGAAGAAAACTCAGTTGTGCTGGTGATGCAATCTCTATATAGAACAGCAATGATAAATACAATATATATATATATATGGTAACACTTTATTTGAAGGGGTGTGCATAAGACTGACATGACACTGTCATAAACATGACATAACACCTGTCATGAACATGAAGGAGTCTTTATGAATGTTTATGACTGTTGTTATTAAGTGTCATTCGGTAAATTATAACACTTTTAATGCAAAGTTGACATTGTTTAAAATGTCTTTGTTATGACAACTTGACATTAACAAAGACAAAAATGTCTTGATTATGACAACTTGACATTAACAAGACAGAAATGTCTTTGTTATGACAACTTGATATTAACCAAGAAATCATAACCTGTCAACCTGTCACAAATATGTCATAACAGGTCTAATTATCAAACTTCAAGCATTTTGCAGTGTAATAACCCTTAATGACATCTTTATAACTAGTACAATGTGTTCCACTTTACTTGAGGACAGGTAATATTCATGACACAGTTATAATGGTGTCATGACGGCCAAAGTTGTGACAGGTTGACAGGTTATGATTTCTTGGTTAATGTCAAGTTGTCATAACAAAGACATTTCTGTCTTTGTTAATGTCAAGTTGTCATAATCAAGACATTTTTGTCTTGGGTAATGTCAAGTTGTCATAACAAAGACATTTTAAACAATGTCAACTTTGCATTGAAAGTGTCATAATTTACCGAATGACACTTAATGACAACAGTCATAAACATTCATAAAGACTCCTTCATGTTCATGACAGGTGTTATGTCATGTTTATGACAGTGTCATGTCAGTCTTATGCACACCCCTTCAAATAAAGTGTTACCATATATATATATATATAATAAAAGTTATAAATAATAAATTTAAATAATGTAAACATTAAAAAATAATAATAATATATATAAAATAAATATAGTAAATTTAATATTCTGTGTAAATGTAAGAAATATACTTTCAGATACTTTACTCATTACTTGAAAAAGATCATGAGATTCCCCAACACGAGGAATCAAGATTTCTGTATTTACAGTACTATAAAAAAATTATTTGAATAGGTAAAGTGTTACTTGTGACACACAACCCTCAACTCTGAGAAAGAGAAAGTGATGGTACATCAGGGATAGTCGTAGAACAGAAGAGAGAAGAGCTTGTTTGGGACTGAAGCTGAGACTGATTCAAGCAAATATGATTTGGGCTGCTAATTCCAGTCATGTGAATGAAGAGATTAATTAGTGGGAACACTGGGATCTGAAACAGTGGCGATACAATCGCTTCAACCCCACCCCCCAAAATCTTTTCTCTCGTCCTTCACATCCCCATTTCCGTAATTAATTCAGCCCAGCACTAATTACTGAAGGCTTTTCCCAAACACAGTGAGGGGGAAGGAGGATAATCAAGTCCCATTGCTCCACAAAAAAGAAAGAGAAAGAATGCCATTTTGGAGGAAAAGAGGTGGAAAAATCTAATAAACAAATTTGTTTAGTTCATTTCGAACCCTGGAGGGTTTGAGGCCGGGAAAACCGCACTCTCTCCATCCCATTTCCACAGCAAATTGATATTCCTCTCCACAACTCCCGGCCCGATCCTTTCACCCGTCTCTCTTTGATGAAGTTCTGAGGGACAGCCGGCGACACTGACATCACGGCGGCACAATGCATCGTGGGAGGAGAGAACAGGCATGGCGTTAGTGAAGAGAGTCATGGGGAGTTGGCCATATGCAGATGAAGAGGGCGCGCATTTCATTCACCAATTCCCAATGTTGTTATGAGCGCATAGTGTGTTTTCCCACTGGAAGAAGTAGCCTATAATGAGGAAATAACTCACATTTGGGATTGGTACTAAAATTTTGCTCCATTTTGGTTTGGTTTGCATTCTTCCTGCATAAATGTGATTTCATCTGTACACACTTAAAGGGATAGTTCACCAAAAAATTAGCATTCTGTCATCATTTATTTGGTGAATATGTTTCCAGCATTTTTACAGAAAAAAAATCTGACAGCAACATATCATAAACCTGTATGACTTTCTTTCTAGTGATGAATAAAGATATTTTAAGGAAAGTTTTGTGTGTGTGTGTGTGTGTGTGTGTGTGTGTGTGTGAGTGTGTGTGTGTGTGTGTGTGTGTGTGTGTGTGTGTGTGTGTGTGTGTGTGTGTGTGTGTGTGTGTGTGTGTGTGTGTGTGTGTGTGTGTTTTGTTGGTCCTAAAAATGAGTGTTGTTTTGGACCCCATTGACTTTCATTGTATTAGCAAAACATTGCTCAAAATATCTTGATTTTTGTTCCATAGAAGTCATATTGGTTTGTAAATAATGTCAGAATGATCATTTTTTGGGTGTACTGTCCCTTTAACAGCCGCCTGTTGTTGTCTCTTTTTCTCTTTCACAAACACACAAACATGACAACGAAATCCAGTGGAGTTGTTCAGGGCAACGCAACATCTCCGAAAGAGCGAGTGAAGGGGAGGCTATGATGTCATTGTTCCGGGGGCCCCGCGTAGGGTGTGTGTGTGTGTGTGTGTGTGTGTGTGTGTGTGTGTGTGTGTGTGTTGTGTGTGTGTGTGTGTGTGTGTGTGTGTGTGTGTGTGTGTGTGTGTGTGTGTGTGTGTGTGTGTGTTGTGTGTGTGTGTGTGTGTGTGTGTGTGTGTGTGTGTGTGTGCAATGAGATC
>CM070830.1:2460706-2588206 GCA_036326025.1 Chrosomus eos | reverse complement strand
CGTAATATCTTACGCTATGGGGAAACACTCTTTCCTCGAGATATTGAAGCCAAAAATTATCCTTAATTTTTTTAATCATGCAAAACGCTTTTGCAGCAGCAAGCAGACAAGGGCGAAACAGCTCGCGCGCTCATTGGCTGCCTCGCTGGAAAAGCTGCAGCCTATCGAGTGAAGGCACTGCGTGACGTAATGACGAATGAAGACGCTTCGCGCTCATTTCGTCATGTCCCGCCAGTATAGGCGTGGTCTCGCCCTGTAAATACCCCTCGATAGCTGTATTTCTCTGATTTTTTCATTCTTCACGCGAAGCTCACGCATCGCGGGATCCAGAGTGAGAAGCCGCGCCGTTGACTTGTAGCCTTCTCAGCGGGACGTGCCATCTACTGAAGTCGCTGGCCCAGCCGCCTTCAACTGCCGTACCTGCTGCGCTTTCCGGCGTACTATATCCTTTACTCTGTCACTGTGTGTGTGTGTGTTTGCTTACGTGACGCAACACCCATTATATGTTCTAAAAGAGCTGCGTCTTTTTAAAGATGCCTTTCTGTGGCTCGTGCCGCTCCCAACTCAGTGATGAGGACCGTCACGTCATCTGTGTGTCCTGCCTGGGTCATGAGCACGCGGCTATCGCGCTCGCGGATGGTGGATGCCCGCACTGCGAACTTCTGCCTTTGGCGACTCTGCGGACTCGCCTGGCGTCGTTCTCTGAACCCGCGTCCCAGCCTTCTGTGCCGCGCCGTAAGAAGCGTCGCGCCCAGCGCGCTCCCGAGCCTTCTCCAGCCCGCCAAAGCTCGCCGGTTCGCCCGCCTGCTTCGCCGGCTTCACTTGAGTCGCTCCCGGACGGACAGCGCCCGCCGTCTGCCGCCGCTTCCGCTCCCGAGCTGGACGAGCCTGCTGAGGTATGCTCTCTTGTGGCTTCCGATAGCGAGGATTGGGCGAGCTCTGTGGACCTCCCCCCCGCTGACGTGTCTAGCCAACCCTCTGGGAGGAGACCCGGCATTGAGGCTGAGCTGATGCGTCTGCTCACCCAGGCCGTGGAAAGCATCGGCCTCGAGTGGGAGGCGCCCGCCTTGCCGCCGCGCAACAGACTCGACGGGCTCTTTCTCAAGAAAGACGAAGCCTAGGGCCGCCCCCTTCCTCCCTGAGCTCCACGACGAAGTCGCCAAGTCATGGACCGCCCCGTTCTCCGCCAGACTGCGCACTTCCACTTCTGCGGCCTTTTCTTCTGTCACCGGCGCGGGAGATAAAGGATATCTCTCCATTCCTCCTGTCGAGGCGGCGGTCGCGTCGCATCTCTGCCCGCCCTCTGCGGGATGGCGCGTGCATACGACGCTCCCCTCTAAAGCCTGCCGGGTGACTTCATCGCTGCACGGGCGTGCTTACACAGCCGCTGGACAGGCGGTCTCAGCGCTGCATACTATGGCGATCTTGCAGATCTACCAGGCCGACCTTCTCCTTAAACTGGACGAGGAAGGCCCGGGTGCGATCAATGTGGCGGATTTACGAGGCGCTACGGACCTTGCTCTACGCGCCGCTAAAGCCGCTGCTCAGGCCATGGGGCGGAATATGGCCTCTCTCACCGTTGCTGAGAGACATCTGTGGTTGACGCTGTCTGAGATGACGGAAGCTGAGCGCTCTGTATTCCTCGACGCGCCCATTTCCCCTGCGGGCCTCTTCGGATCTGCCGTCAAGGATTTCGCGGACAGATTCTCGGAGGAGCAGAAGACTTCGCAGGCCATGAAGCACTTCCTCCCGAAGCGCTCGAGCTCCGCTGCAGGTCGCTCTAAGCAGCCGTCTGCTCGCAGCTCGCAGCCTCGGCCTGCATCGCCCGCAGCCGCCGCTACACAGCGCCGCCAGGCCCGGGATCAGAGACCGCGCTCTCGCTCTGCTGGACGCCGCCCCGCTCAGCGCGGGCCTCGGCCGAAGATTGAGCTCAAGCCCGAGGCCTCGAAGCTTTCCTAGCCACTCTAAGAAAGCGACGGTGTTCGGATCCCGCTGCGGCCGGCTCCCCACCGAAAAGATTCGCTCGTTCAGTTCCTTGCGATGTGACTGTGCCAGTGTATTTAGCAGTGAAGCAGCCGGTGTCTCAGCCCGCTTGCCTGCACAAAAAAGCCGTTTTTATGGCTACCCAGATAAATCCAATAAAGAGTGTATTTTCTGGTATGCCGGCCACGGCCGATGGTGTTATGAGTGTTGTAAGAATGCCCACGCCCCAGTGCCCATTCCCACACCCAGACACAGCCCGCCACGGTGCGAGGCGAGCACACATAAATCTGACTCAGGTCGATTGTGCAAACAATGTAGCGATTGCGCCCATACAATGCCCGCTCACGCTGCATGCCCCGTGTCCCTTGGTTTCTGTAAAAACGAAACCAACACACAATCTATCGGCTCCGGCCGAAAGCGTGCACAGTGCAGTAGATGTGCCCGTAGGTTTGCGCCCACATCCTCCCGCAAGCACGCCGAATCCCACGGGATTCGCCCCGCTCACTCTCGCTGTGCGTCCCGCCATAGAGATTCTGAGCGCGGCCACACTGCCCGCTGTGCCCAGCGCGCCCCCCGCCTCGAACGCTGTAAACACGGCGTTGTGTTCCCAGGGTACCGGGGCTCTCGAGCCGTTGCCAGGTCACGGCCAGAGCCCGGTCTGCATCCTACCCCTAGCTACTCGCGCAGAAGCGTGGTCGAAGCTACCCGGGGTATCAGACTGGGTGCTGAACACTATAAAGAGAGGCTACTCGCTACAATTCGCAAGACGTCCACGCCGTTGTACGGCGCCCATCGAGACTTCGGTGAGAAACGAAGTATCTCATCTACTTCGAGCCGAGATAGCGAAACTACTGAGCAAAGGGGCCATAGAGCCCCTTTCTCAGGCTCAGAGCGAAGGGGGCTTATACAGCAGATATTTTCTGGTACCGAAAAAAGATGGGGGCTTCAGACCCATTCTAGATCTGAGACAGCTAAACAAAGCGCTTGTGAAGCGCCAGTTCAGGATGCTTACGACCAGGAAAATCCTCGCGCAAGTGCGCCAAGGGGACTGGTTTATGTCAATAGATCTGAAAGACGCGTATTTCCAAATACAAATAGCGTCCCATCACAGGCGATTCTTGAGATTCGCGTTCGAGGGCCAGGCTTATCAATACACAGTCCTGCCGTTCGGCCTGTCTTTGGCACCCCGTACATTTACGAAGTGCATGGACGCGGCTCTCGCGCCCCTGAGACTTCAGGGCATGCGAGTTATTAACTACTTGGACGATTGGCTGATTCTAGCTCGATCACGGTCAGAGCTCATAGAACACAGGGCCACAATGCTCGAGCATCTCGAGACACTGGGCCTGACGGTCAACTGGGAAAAGAGCCTGCTGTGTCCCAGCCAGAGAATTTCTTTCCTGGGAACAGTGTTAGACTCGCTTTCCATGACGGCACGCCTGTCACCGGAGCGCGTACTAAGTATTCAGCGCGTCGCGGAATCCTTCCGCCACGGCTCCATAGTCCCGCTCAGACGGTTTCAGAAAATGCTGGGCCTGATGGCCTCAGCATCCCATGCACTCCAGCTGGGCCTGCTTCGCATGCGCCCACTGCAGTGGTGGCTGAAAGCACGGGTCCCGCCCCGGGCATGGACCACGGGCCGGTGTCGCCTCAGGGTCGACCAAAGGTGCGTTTCGGCTCTGGAACCCTGGAAAGTAACCAGCTGGTATCAGTCTGGTGTGAGTCTGGGGACCGCCTCAAGGGTGAAAGTGGTGTCTACGGACGCCTCCACCACGGGGTGGGGAGCGCTGCTCGAGGGCAGACCGTTGGCTGGCCTATGGTCAGAGCGGGAGAAGCTCCTTCACATAAACTGCTTGGAATTGATAGCAGTCGACAAAGCGCTACGGCGCTTCTGTCCCCTGGTGAGGGGCCACCACGTCTTGGTCCGGTCGGACAACAAGTCAGTGGTGGCGTACATAAATCGCCAGGGCGGCCTCAGGTCCGCACACCTTTGCAGGCTGACGGAACCCCTCTTGGTCTGGGCCCAGCGCAACCTCCTTTCTTTGAAAGCGGCGCACGTGCCTGGGCACCTGAATACGGGTCCAGACATGCTGTCCAGAGACAACGTCCTGACAGGAGAATGGTCGCTGCACCCGCAGACGGTCCAGCTACTGTGGGAAACGTTTGGCAGAGCGCAGGTGGACCTGTTCGCGTCCCGCGAGAACGCTCACTGCCCAGTATTCTTCTCAAAGGGCAGGGACGCGCTGGCCCATACTTGGCCCAGCGGTCCCCTGTATGCTTTTCCCCCGGTCTCGCTCCTGCCTCAGGTGTTGGAGCGGATCAGGGAAAATGGATGCCCAGTGCTGCTTGTGGCTCCGCTCTGGACGAACCAGGCTTGGTTTCCGGTCCTGATGCGGATGACCAGCACTGCCCCGTGGCCTGTACCGTTGAGGAGAGATCTCCTCTCTCAGGCAGAGGGCTCGATTTGGCATCCTCACCCGGAACTGTGGTCCCTGCACGCATGGGCCATCAACGGGTACCCGCTAGCCTCCCAGAAGGAGTGCTAAACACGATCGCGCAGGCTAGAGCTCCGTCTACCAGACGGCTCTATGCCTCGAAATGGTCGGTGTTCTCTACTTGGTGTCGAGCCCGTGGCTTTTCACCCGTGGACTGCGGGGTTGAGGAAGTGCTTGCCTTCCTTCAGGAGCTGATGGATAAGGGAAGGACCCCATCCACGCTCAAAGTGTACGTGGCGGCCATAGCAACATTTGCTAAACCGGTGTCTGGCCAGTCACTGGGGAAAAACGACTTAGTCGTGCGTTTCCTACGAGGGGCTCGGAGATTAAATCCTCCCAGGCCCCCTTCAGTCCCGGCTTGGGACCTTTCCACGGTCTTGGAGGCCATGAAAGGCGCCCCGTTCGAGCCGATCCAGCTGTCGGATATGAAGCACCTGTCCCTTAAGACGGTGTTTCTATTGGCTCTCGCTTCAGTGAAGCGTGTAAGGGACTTGCAGGCGCTTTCTGTAAGCGCGTCATGTCTGGAGTTTGGGCCTAACGACTCAAAGGTCGTACTCAAACCGAGACACGGCTACGTGCCGAAATCCCTCAATACACCGTTTAGGGCCCAGTTGATTTCCCTGTCAGCCCTTCCGGTTCTCGATGAGGAGAGGGACGCGAGTCTCCTTTGCCCTGTCAGGGCGTTAAGGGCTTATGTGTCCCGCTCGGCTGGGTTCAGGCAGACCGAGCAGCTTTTCGTTTTGTTTGGCGGCCGTTCTAAGGGACTCGCCGCCTCAAAACAGAGCCTATCCAGATGGATAGTGGATGCCATAGCGCTGGCTTACACTTCCAAGGGCCTGCAGTGCCCATTGGGTGTCAAAGCGCACTCCACAAGAGGCGTGGCCTCGTCGTGGGCATGGTATAGCGGGGTCTCCCTGCAGGATATCTGTACGGCTGCGGGCTGGGCCTCGCCGTCGACATTTATCAAGTACTATAACCTGGAGGTGCCCGCCCTGCAAGCTAAGCTTTTGGCGGTCTGAACTTCGGGCTTATTGGCCGCCAATGCGGCTATGTTGCCCTTACGGGTCAGTATCCCTACGGGACTTTATAAAGGAGTGATGCTTCTAGCCTCTCCTCCTCTACTCTATGTGAGTTATGGTGATTATGCACTAGATGTGCCCCGGGCTTGGCCCCGGGACTCTGGTGTTGGATCCCTGTCCGCACGGCGTTTTGTATGGGGTCCCCATAGCGTAAGATATTACGCAGTACGAGAGATACTCTCGTAAGAGAACGTACTCGGTTACTAACGTAACCTCGGTTCTCTCTAGAGAGGGAACGAGTACTGCGTATCTTGCCGTGCTTGAACTATGCTCTGGTTCGCTTCGGTGTACAAAATCAGAGAAATACAGCTATCGAGGGGTATTTATAGGGCGAGACCACGCCTATACTGGCGGGACATGACGAAATGAGCGCGAAGCGTCTTCATTCGTCATTACGTCACGCAGTGCCTTCACTCGATAGGCTGCAGCTTTTCCAGCGAGGCAGCCAATGAGCGCGCGAGCTGTTTCGCCCTTGTCTGCTTGCTGCTGCAAAAGCGTTTTGCATGATTAAAAAAATTAAGGATAATTTTTGGCTTCAATATCTCGAGGAAAGAGTGTTTCCCCATAGCGTAAGATATTACGCAGTACTCGTTCCCTCTCTAGAGAGAACCGAGGTTACGTTAGTAACCGAGTACGTTTTGCTAGACAAAATGGATCGCGCCATAATAACGTTTCCATCAGCGTTTATCGCATAAGCCGTATATCCATCAAGATTAAATCCCATGAGACCGAACGCATTTCATTTGAGTCGATATTCATGAAATTCAATCGAATTTTACTGTTTCCATAAGGCATTTTTCAGTCGATATCACTTAATGCGGATAAACATGTGTGGATGGAAACATATCTAGTGAATGTTAGTTTGTGTTTCTAGATATAAATCTGATCTGAGATGCTTTTGCCCGTTATGTTTGATATATTTTATGTTTTATGTTTTCCTGGGGGAGTTTTATGTTTGAGGTGTTGATCTTAATTAAAACTAGCAGAAATAACAAATGTATCATAAAAGTATAGTCCATACAACCTTAACATACTATATGCATATACATACAGACACATATGTAAATTGGAGGAAGAGATATTATAAAAGTTCCAAAAGAAGCCCATAACACTTTGACATACTATTTATTTTTGTATTTATTTATTTAGTATACAATGGTAATATCTAATTGTTTTTACATAAATACACATTACATACAGTGCGGATGGATGGATGGATGGATGGATGGATGGATGGATGGATGGATGGATGGATGGATGGAGGGAGGATGGATGGGATGGATGGATGGATGGATGGATGGATGGATGGAGAGAGAGAGGAGAGAGAGAGAGAGAGAGAGAGAGAGAGAGAGAGAGAGAGAGAGAGAGAGAGAGAGAGAGAGAGAGAGAGAGAGGAGAGAGAGAGAGAGAGAGAGAGAGAGAGAGGAGAGAGAGAGAGAGAGAGAGAACATGTTTTGAGCCAATTTATTTTTATCCTGATGTTATAGATCTTATTGTGAATGATTCACTCATGTATGTTTCTCCCAGCAACCAATACAACCAGTTTTATTTCAGGACAAAGAGTTACTACAGTCGAAGAAAACCGCCACACAACCTGTAGAACTGCTGAGAAGTGGGCTAAGCTGATGCGTTTCACACTGCAGGACTCTCCTGCTCCACTCAACAGAAGGCTTGCTACAGTCGGGTCTCTTTTGTCATGCTAACTGTAACCTTTTAAAGCACATTGACTGCAGGTAGCCCAGAGAAACAATAGGATACAGTAGCATCCTCCTCTAGAGTTACGGCTCTCCCACAGTCCTCGTCTTCCACTCGCTGGGCGCACATAATAAAGCTGTCCAACTATGACATCACGGCTAGTCGTTTATTTTCCGTATTGCTATGGCGGCATTTTAAAATTCTGCATAATATATACACTTGTAACACACTTTTGTCCAAATACTGTGATGTAGCTGATGTATGCACCTTCTGTAATAATGAAATTGAAGACAACTGTCATTTATTTTTTTCTTGTAATGTTTCACCAATTTTCTGGAATGATTTGAGCTCTTATTGTTTTTCTAAAGTTAATATGAATGATAATCTGCATTAAGGATCTGTCTTTTTGAAAATCCAAACAAATCATTAGAATCTACTGTTAACTTCCTTATCCTCGTGGCAAAATTTTACTTTCACAAACAAAGGTTTCTTAAGTAAATTCCTATTTTTGAAAGTAAATTATTTAATCAAATCACTAAGAATAATTGACAGTAGAAAATGCATTTCTTTTTTGAAGAAATATGACGAGATCTTTCATTTATCATGAACAATATTTCAATTTTCTTATTTTCTTTTTTTCCTTTTCTTCTCTTTCCTTTTTTGTCCTACGAGTGTGCAATGATTTTACTTGTTTAATATATACATGTTGGAAATGTTTTTGATTTCTAAGAGGTGCGTGTTTGCAGTATTGTAAAACATTTCTTGAATAAAAAAAATAAAAAACATTGCTATGGCGATGCGAGCGAAACCGCGAGATGGCAGCGACCGCGGAGATGTAAGACGGCATTAGCGCATCAGGATTGAGACGAGCGCTAAAATCTGTTAGAATCGATTTTCTTTATGCCTTTTTATTTTCACATAAGCTCTACTGAAGATCAGTGAAACTACACTAAAAAATGCTGGGTTGTTTTAACCCAATTGTGGGTCAAATATAGACAAACTCAGCCAATGGGTTACATTTTTTATAAAAAAAAATGAAGCCAATGTTTGAGTTTGTCCATATTTGACCCAAAATTGGGTTAAAACAACCCATTTTTAGAGTGTTTGAAAAGTCACGCTGACCTTGTTTGTGGACTCGAGGACAAGAAGCTTCTCAGCCGATTATTCAGGTCAATCTCATCACTCCATCTCTACCACAAACACTTTTACACACAGCATCTTAGACGGCGAGAACAGAAACTCTTGTTAAACTTGACACTGATGTTCTACAGAGGTCAGCTTAGTTTGACACAAAGTTTCATTTTTAATTGGTGTTAATTACTGTGAGACGTCTGAAGTAATGTTTCGTGTCTTTACTGAAAACAACAGCATACTGGTTGTTGTTGTGATACTGCAGTTGGGTTTCCTGATATAAATCTCATCTGAAGTGCTTTTGCTCTTTTCGTACGCAGGTGTTACTTCAAATAGGGGAACTTTTATGTCAGGGGGTTGATTTTAATTAAAACAAGCAGATTTTTAACATGTTCCAATATAAAGGTCACTCTTGCAATATTTACTGTGTGAATTTTTCCCCCACTAATTTTACATAAATTTGCAAAAATAACGTAATTGCATAATTAAATAACACGATCAACAAATATTTGCATCATGTGCATCAAATTATGCAAAACGTGACAGAATATTTAATTAATCTTAAAATATCAATATATCAAAATGCCTGTCTTGGCGAGGCATTAATGCATGTAAACAGGTACAAATAAAAAGCTCTGTTTGGCTCATATCACCCATTACAGAAACCAGAGTCTATTTACACAAGTGCAAACAGAGGATATTTACACTAACTCTGCCCACTGACGTCTGGTTGGGACGGATCAAACTACGGGAAGCCGCTGGATTGTCAACAAACGCAATAGTATAGCGGTAAAAGTTTTTATGCAAATCAACCCATGTTGAAATCCACCTTTTGCCGAACTCGCTCTGATCCCTTTTCACATTATATATCAGATTGGAAAGGCATCTATTTTAATAAAAATTAAGAAACTATTCGAAAAGTGGAATAATAAAGTGTGTACAACACCACTGAGGTGCACATATCTGCCACTATTTACAAGTTTAAATAGCATCTAGCTACTATTTACACTTATTGCAAAGAAAATACTGATATTTTTACATAGTGTAAATAAAATCTACCGGTGCAAAAAAAACTTGGACTAAACAGTTACAGCACATTTAGTGATGAAATATTACTCCACTAAAAGTATAAATACTTAAAGTGCTGATCTATAAGGACTGCCGTTTACTTTTTTTTTTTTTGTCATAATTAAGATAAACCAAAGCATGATTTATTTTCTCTTTTCAGATAATGCAATAAATAAATACATCAGAATAGGTGAAAGTTGGAATTGAAACTTTCCAACTTAAATTGGCATTATATTTCTCCAATAGTCACTGATCACAGAGTCCCAGTCCAGAAGATGATGTTCTCCATATACTGGTATAAAATGAAGGTATAACTCCAGGAAGATCAGTGCTGTGAGTGATAACACTAGAGTCTGCTGCATTCTTTCCTCAGGTTCACGCTTGGAAGCACTTTACAGTCCTGGATCCTCTGCTCTCCGAAGTGAGATCGAGAGCACTTGAGCGATAAATTCAGGCTTTGTAAATCTACACAGATTTTATTTACTGTACAGATGCTATCCAGAGCATCCTGTGAGACCAGATATGTGCTCATGTGGGAGAGATAGAGTTTATTTGATGAAACAACATGATTTTTACCAGACAAATGTCACTCCATCTGCACAGACGACCGCATGCTGAAGCGTCCCGTCGCATCTGAAACAAAGCAGACCAGGTCCAGTCAGGATTGAGACACTGTGTCAACAAGTCAAATGTCTATTTAAAAGCAATTCATGACGTTTAGTCTTTGTTTGATCTGGGTTGGTTTTCATTTCTAATCTCATGAGGCAAGTCATAAAATATGATATTTTTATATCTGGTAAATAACACTACCGTTCAAAAGCTTGGGGTTGGAACGATTTTTAAAGTTTTAAAATAAGTCACTTCCGCTCACCAGATTTATTTGATCAAAAATACAGTAAAAACTGTAATATTGTGAAATATTATTAGAATTTAAAATAACTGATTTCTATGTGAATATATTGAAAAATGTAATTTATTTCTGAGTTTTCAGCATCATTACTCCAGTCTTCAGTGTCACATGATCCTTCAGAATCTAATAATCTGACCCCAAACTTTTGAACGGTAGTGCATATTCTTTGAAGAACTTCAAAAATACTTTTTTGTCTCCTGACTCAGTGGAAAAGTCCAAGCACTGACACCATGATCTTCTTAATGAAGTCATCATATCAGACAGACTGCTGATGATAAGCTCAATCCACCAGTCATGTACTACACAAAATCATAGGTCATGTTTTACCCTCACAATTCTCCAAACCCGTCCAATCTTTCTCGGGCTCTGACATCACAGCTGTCTCAGAGACAACAGAGCCTCCCTCTTTTATTCCGAACAGATGGAAAAACAAATAACAGATCCAGTATGATTCTGTAGCCAAGCAGAACCAGCCCTGCACTCCCGGCGACATGTCAATTATCACTGATAAATATCTCTTTCCTCTAATCCCTCCAAACAGAGCCCGCTCTCGTATCAAACTCATCCTAGCAAGCCTTTTTAGATGTGTACTGTCTTAACTGAGTGAAGAATATACCTGAAGGAGGAGGAATCATTAGAAAACATTGTGAATACCAGCAGCACAACTGTTTTCAACACCGATAATGATCAAAAATGTTTCTTGAGCAGCAAATCATCATATTAGAATGATTTCTGAAGGATCATGTGACACTGGTCAAGTTTCCATCCACTTGTCAATCGAATTATCTGAAGTTCGGTACAAAAACCCATGCGAGTAAAGCTGGTGAAAGTGTGTTTCCATCCAACGGCTTTAAAGCGGATATAAACCTGTGTGTAATGACGTCACATGCAGTTTTGCGAGCAAATTGGTATATCGAATTGATTTGAGACATTTTAAGGTGTTTCCATTCATTTTTGCACAACATTCAAGCGAACAAAGTTTTGCTAGACAAAATGGATCGCGCCGTAATAACGTTTCCACCAGCGTTTATCGCATAAGCCGTATATCCATCAAGATAAAATACCATGAGAGGGGGATTAACACATTTCATTTGAGTCGATATTTATGAAATTCAATCGAATTTTACTGTGTCCATAAGGCATTTTTCATTCGATATCACTTAATGCGGATAAAAACGTGTGGATGGAAACATAGCTAGTGAAGACTGGAGTAATGATGCTTTTATCACAGGAATAAATGACATTTTACTTTATATTCACATAGGAAACAACTATTCTAAATTATAATAATATTTCACAATAATACCATTTAACTGAATTTTTTTTATCAAGTAAATGCATGGACAGCATAAGAGACTACTTTCATAAACATTAAAATCATAAATATTCCAACCTTTTATACAGTAGAGTATGTCAGATCGTGGACATAGCAAAGTTTGATGCTCTGGCTTATTTTGGGATAATTTTTCATAAACTTGCCTCAAATGCAAGTTATTGTTTATTAAACGTTGAAGCAAAATCACAACAACAGCACAATTGTGATGCATCAAATGCATAAGATAACATCTAATGTAATATAGCCTAAACTATACTACACACAGTAATCATGTTCACAAATAGATACTTTATCATTAATAACTACAAAACTCAGAACGACCAATTATTGGCATCATAATAATCAGCAGACTCACATAAGCGCTGTGTTTAGCGAATCACCTTCACGCCCCGCTAGCAAAGGGAGAGTAAATTAACTTAATGATAAGTTATTATCATTTTAATAACTATCTTCTGTACGAATTGACATTATTCCTGGAACTAATGACTCACCTCATGACTCATAAGGGAAACAGCAAAAGTAGTTATCAAAGGGGGTGGGGGGAGGGGGTCTTTTTTTTTGGAAAAAGAAAGAATAAGACAGTGAAAATTCAATAAACATGATTGGATCCTGAGTCTCCTGGACTCTCCAATGCCTTCTGACTGTCAAAACAAATGGGAGTTAAATAACAAAATATGAATTCGTAACCAAAAACATAATTCTCTTTTTCCAAGAAAAAAGCCCAATTTGAACTAAAAAACTGGCACACATTAGCAAACTGAGTTTCCTGATGACTGATAACTCTAAAAAATAACTGAGAACAACCATTACAAATTGGACTTCACTTTTTGATAACAAGAACCCTCAAATATTGATGATACTCTTGCAAATGTAATATGTTCATGTGAGTGAATGTGTGTTCAGTTAACATTTAGTTTAAGCTTTTATTTATTTTCATTTTAGTGATTTTAACTTCTGCTTTAAAAAGCAATTGTTGTTGTTTTAGTATGTCATGTTTATATTTTAATTATATAAAAATTTTACATGCGCTATATTTGTTTTCATAACTTCAATTTGCACATTGTTTGGAGGACAACATTGCTGGCTGAACAACAGTTTTTTCTCTAATAAATACCTCAAATAAAATGGCTTTTTCTCTGGATCATTATCAAAAGATCAAATGAGCAGCAAAACCATTGAATCTGTAGAGAATGCCATCCACAGGTTGCATCCAAAAGTGAAAGTCCTTCAGATCTCTTCCTCCATTCACAATAAACCGCAGGATGAAGGGTGTCATGTACGACATGTTAACTCTGACAGCTCAAAAAAAAAAACTTTTTCCAAACTTTCCACAGACACCAGATTGAAAAGCCCTGTTCAAACATCACATCAGCAGAACCCGATGGACACCCAGTGGAACTTTATCAGGAGATTTGGCATCATCTTTCCCACTTGTCCTCAAAATGATGTCAGAAATTTCTGAGAAAAGCAATTTTGAAACAAATCGAGCTCTCAAAACTCGTGGGTGAAAAGCCAAATTAAAACCAAAAACAATCTAATGTCTTTTTGTAGAATCTCTGGCATCGCACCTGATAAAAACCTGAAGTACTGATATTCTGACCATATCATATCCCCATTCAAATACATATTAGTATTAAAAATATATGGTTACAATTACAATCTGTACACATTAACTTAGTAGCCGAACATCTTCTCTAATGTCTCTTCTTACTAATGCTTGCCTGATATTATGCAATATTGATGTAACTCAACTTGCACCCTGAGATGATGAGGGTGTGCGTTTGATTAGTTTCCATTTTCCATCTTTATTAAAATGCTTTTCCACAAACAGACATTTGGAAGAACTAAGTGGGTTGCATCTTGGGATCAGGGTGTGAAGGACAACAGGGTGTTGGGATATTAGGGTGCGTTTAGTGAGTTCAGCACTTTAACAATATAATCCAATCATTTAAACAAGCTTTTATAAACAACCAACAGCATGAAGCAGATATAGCTAGTGTATATGCATACAGATGTACAGTATATCCTTATGAAAGCATAACTCAAAGCAGGTAGCAAGCAATTAGTCTAGGATATATTCTAGACTTGAACCAGCTTATATGATAAATGTGATTTATATATGATAGATGTGATTGATATGATATATGTGATTGATACATGATAGATTTGATTGATATACGATAGTATATGTGATATACGATATGATATATGTATATGAAAATAAATGATGAAATTATATGAAATAATATATGATATGATATGAGATATGATATATGAATGCTTTTTTATTATATAATATATCGCAAATGTATGTTCAGTACTCCTGAAAGCTAAGAGAGAAACTGTTTATGCATGTCTTTATATCTAGCATAAATCAAACACATTCAGTCAATCTTGATTTCAACTCAGGAAGAGATTTTCCCCAAAAATTTGGAACATTTACCACTCATCATGTGAAACACATCTCAAAAAACTAGTTTCATGAACCTTTTAAAGCGTAGCGTGTGATGGGGCTCTAGAATTGAACATTGAGAACACTGTTATAGTTCCAGATGGTTGTGGTTCATTGGAATCACATAATGAATTGATAGGGATCAGTCATGAAGGGGTGTGCTAATGTTATCTACTACAGCAAGATCTCGTAGTGCTGCACATTGTGGGATACAAAAGGAAATTATATTTCCATTCAACGTCATGCTTTTTTACAAGTTCATCTTTCATCAGTGTGTAATGTTGCTGTTTGGGCATAAAAAATCTCTGCAAAGTTACAAATCAAAAATGGTTTCTCTATATCAGTGTAACTGTTTCTGAACTCCTGAAACGCCTCCATTGTAGTCTTGAGTTTTCTTCCGGGAATGAACACGTCACATTATTCTTCATTTAAATAATTCATACGCAGAATAAAGGGGCGGGGCCTGTTTGAGTTAATTAGTAGTGTGTTAAACTGGCGGATATGGTAAGGGGAGGTAGCCTGGCATGCCAGACCTATATCAAGATGTTAGGTCTGGGAACTCTCCATTGACATACCTCAATCCGAGGGGCAGGATAAACGGTTGTCTTTCAATATCCCTCGGCACGCAATAGGATAACGCTAACCAACCAGAGCAACGAACGGCTGTGGCTGAATGAGTCCCGTGCGTTTTCCCACTAGCGGAGCTAGTTGATATATTAAACTTTTGCCGTATCCGGTCGTCAAAACTCCGAACACATCTTCCTTTTTTAAGAATGACTTAAGTGACGTTCTCTTAACTCAAAGTCCTCCAGAGTCGCGGCCAAAGCCGATTCGAAAGACCGCTGCATCTTCATTGTTTTCAAGTAGCAGGGAAATCACCTATGGAAATCACGCGGAACGTCATGAACTGTGCCGTCATTGTGTTAAGCCCGCCCGCCGACTCTATGCACGATGTGATTGGCCTGACCAGTTTTTGTTTTTTTCCAGCTCAAAAGTCTATGGAGTGCCGCTAGGGTGCGTCTAGATTTTTAGGCTAAAGGGGAGGGACATTTCACAAACACACTCGAATGACCAATCACAGTGCTTGACCAATCACAACACACTGATCCAGCCGACCAATCAGAGCACAGTGTGCTTTTCAGAAGGAGGGGCTTCATAGAGACAGGAACAAAACAGAGGTGACAAACTCAGTTCCTGGAGGACCACAGCCCTGCAGACTTTAGCTTCAACCTTAATTAAACAAACCTGATCCAGTTAATCAAGTCCTTCAGACTTAAGGGCTGTGAAATTTTCGCACGTTAAAAAATCAGTACGACCTATACTTGCAAGCTCCGTTGTTACCAATAGAGAACTTGCGACCATATTTGGCTAACAATGATTTTGGGAAACGAACCCCAAAGCGTTACTAACAGACTGGGAAAAGGGGAGCTAAAACAATGTGAAAAACAATGTACATTCAAGCATGAAAACTTATTCTAGTAGAGCCCAAAAGCAAAATTAAGACTTTGAAAAAGGTCCCCTTTACATGCATACATAGGAGAAAACATCGTAAGAGACTGCTAAAAGATAGTGCATCTTGATGGCATGGCACCAGACTGGATCCTCCCAGAACGCGAGAAAGCAAGCGAGACTCCTGAGCATTGTGTTGGTCTTGTGCTCCATGATTAAAGGCAGACCTTGGCCTAAGATCAAGCCTCATGCCCAGCAGGCTGTTACTGTCGGAGCCGTGGACGATCGCTGGCCAGCGCACATCGAGCTGGCAGGCAGCAGGAGAGTCTGCTAACCCTCCTGAGGAGCCATAGGCACGTAGAGCTTGGTGAAACTTCAAAAAAAGGATTTGGGGGAGGTGGTTGTTAACACTTGAAAGAATAATGGGCATTGTATAGGTAAGCTTTGAGGGGGGAAATGCTGCCGTATTTACTCGCAATATACAGTCACTGTTTGGATATAAATAGGCAAATTCTTAAGAGTCTATAGCTATGTTTCCATCCACACGTTTTTATCCGCATTAAGTGATATCGAATGAAAAATGCCTTATGGAAACTGTAAAATTCGATTGAATTTCATGAATATCGACTCAAATTAAATGCGTTCGGTCTCATGGGATTTTATCTTGATGGATATACGGCTTATGCGATAAACGCTGATGGAAACGTTATGGCGCGATCCATTTTGCCTAGCAAAACTTTGTTCGCTTGAATGTTGTGCAATTCGGTGAGAAAATGAATGGAAACACCTTAAAATGTCTCAAATCGATTCGATATACCAATTTGATCGCAAAACAGCATGTGACGTCATTACACACAGGTTTATATTCGCTTTAAAGTCGTTGGATGGAAACACACTTTCACCAGCTTTATTCGCATGAGTTTTTTTACCGAACTTCAGATAATTCGATTGACAAGTGGATGGAAATTGCTGTGATTATTATGGTTCTAGCATGTTCTATGTTTGGTAACAGTTCTTCTAACCCTAATTGATAGAGTCTTTATCTTTTCATTTCTTAAACAGTTACGTAGGAAGACACATAAAGATTCATCAGGTTCGGACTTTGAAAGAATGGTTGTGAGGAGCATGAGGAATCATTTTCCAGATCTTAAACTCATTGAAAGTCTTTGGGATGTGCTGGAGGTGACTTTACAGAGTGCAATACAAGATCTTGAGCAAACATTGATGCTCCTCTTTTTTTGGAGATCTTGTCAATGCAAGAGTCCAGCCTGACATTGACATTATCATCCTGGAATATGGACATGATGTTTCTTCCTACTGTACATGGGTGTTTAAGAAATGAAAAGCTACACACTCCATCCATTAGGGTTTGAAGAACTGTTACAAACATATAACATGCTAGAAACATAATCAGTGCAATAATTATCCATATACTCTTAAGCATTTGCCTAAATCCAAAAAGTGTGGCATACCAGCTCTTCTTCAGCTGATTCTTAACACTTTAAAGTCATGTTTTGTGTTATGTTCAGAGTTTGAGAAGCGTTCTGTGTTTCAGGTTAGACACTACATTGTTTTTTCATGCACTGGTCAATTTTGAGATTTTGGACTTTGCTTGCATAGCATGTCGCCTTTCAGACTAGTGGAAAGAAAACACCCAAAATACACAATTTAAGTGTTTATTTTATTACACTTGATCCATTTGCTTCTGTGGGATTACAATGCACATCTTTAAATGATTTTTCCTCAATGTTTTTCTTTCTCAGAAATCTCCACTTACACAGCAGCACTTACATCAAACTTTCCAGTTTTAGATCAATTAAAATTTAAAAAAGTAACTTGTCACTGGAAAAACAATGCAATGCAAAAGCATCAGTACTTTTAGTTAGCTATTCCCCAACACTGGCTCTGCCCTTGTTGTAACTCATTGTTCTCTTTCTCTGCAGCAGATGGAAAAGACAACAGTCTTTATGTCTATCTGTATAGCTTACATCTTGCAGAGATCTTTATTTCCTCAGTTCTCATATAGAATCTGCTGATATTTCGGATGACAGGGGGGAACATGCAATCACAGTAACAATCACGTGCCAGACAGCATCCTAATGAGGAGGAAGTCCACTGTCTGAGGTCATGTTTCCTGGAACTATCTGTAGAAATTATCTAAAATTAATTATACCCAAAATATCCAACCCATGCTTGTGTGCATGTGGAAACATTTCTGCAAAATAATATGACGTTGCTTCTTGCATGTTTCGTGACACTTTCAAAGTGAAATGTCCAGTTAGTGGCGCTAAAAATGGTTTTAGTTAAGACGCAAGTGCCTTGTCATGCATCTTAAATGCATTGAGACTGGCTTCTCCGCAAAGCATACATGTGATACTGCCTTAGTATTCTGCTGAAAGACGGTCTCTCAGCAGGCAGCATATCTAATTTTCCTACCTCTTGCAACCGATCTCGCATCGAGAGAACATCTATGATGCCTCAATTGATTTTGGAACAGATCAAGCATCTTTTGGCGATGCTCTCCGCTCAGTAAAAGACATTTTAAAGATCATGTAATTGGTAAAATGAGCCCAATCCCATTGTGCACGTGTGCCAGTGTGTGTCCACATGGCCAGATAGTGTTAGCGAGAGTTTATCCGCGATCAGGTTTTAATGTTCGAGGCTTGCATGGAAAGTGGAGGAGGTGGGGGTTAGAAACAGCTCTGTGGGAGTCTTTTGCAATTAGTAAGTATTCCACACATCTGGAAACATCTGTCACAGGGGAATTATCTCTTGCTTCTGGGAACAGACCTTGCAGGCCAACCGCATATGTTTTCCAAATGCACGTGCACAGATACACACACACAAACCACATAAATACATAACTGCTAGTCAGTCAGACATAAAGTCATATTTAAGGATATTTGGCAAAACATGTTGTCGGAATAGTTCCATATATATATGATGCATACGAATATACTCAACTCTATTTACCTCTTTTGGTAGTGTGTGTGTGTGTGTGTGTGTGTGTGTTGTGTGTGTGTGTGTGTGTGTGTGTGTGTGTGTGTGTGGTGTGTGTGTGTGTGTGTGTGTGTGTGTGTGTGTGGTGTGTGTGTGTGGTGTTTTAAATTATTTGTATTTATTTGAGAATGCAAAGCCACTAAAAATATTGCGCACACACACACACACACACACACACACACACACACACACACACACACACACACACACACACACACACACACACACACACACACACACACACACACACACACACGAATATCAACTCATTATAAGCCTGTAATTCCCTGAAGTGTGTCAAATGAAGTAAAAAAAAAAAAGTCCATGATTACTTTTCCTTTCCAGTCCTCTTTTAAACCAATTTTCGAATTATAAAAATCTGGTGCCATGATGTTTCAGATATTAGGCAGAGTGGTGCTGAGGCATTCAAGCCTTTTCATTAAAAGTTAATTAAAGTGTTTATTTCTTTCCATTGGATCCAAACAGGAAAGTCTTTGAATCAGGAATCAATGAATTTGAAAGCCTAATGATACTGCAAATTAAAAGCATTGTTTTACTCGAACTCTCAAAGATATTGAAAGATCTGATAACAGGGCCATTTCCTGGGAATAAAGATAAATGTGCTGCAAAACCTCTTCTCTATGGAAACATCAATCCTGCTAACTGACTAATATCCTCTATCCTCTAAGCGCTTTATATAAAGTTGGATATTCAAGTATGACCAACTTACCCCTGCATATATGATCACATAAAGTGCTTTATTACACTCTAAAAAATGCTGGGTTGTTTTAACCGAACTTTGGGCCAAATATGGACAAACCCAGCTGTTGGGTTAATTTTTTACATTGCATTTTTAACCCAACATTTGGGTTTGTCCATATTTGACCCAGAATTGGGATAAAACAACCCAGATTTTTTTAGAGTGTACATAGCAAATTTCAAATGCTTCATTGCAATTATGCAAACTATATTATCGCCCATAAATCGCTATATAGTTATGCATTTAAAGTTATTTAGGCTATATGACAATGAAACAATGTGCATTATGAAAGTGCTATACATAAATTTTACTTGTCCAGCATGTGTCCAAACTGAAGGACTCATCCGCTCCACATCAGAGTGACCTTTAACCTAAATCCTAAAGCGTGGAAGTTTTGATACACAATCAAGGCCAAAACTGAATATTGCGCATGATTATGCAAACCGATCTAAAAAGAGCTGACTCTTTTTTACATGATCCCACTCGCTCTATTCCCCAAACCCCAAAGCCAGAGACTCCACATGAGTACAGATCGGTCCTAATGAAACTGTGTGTGTGTGTGTGTGTGTGTGTGTGTGTGTGTGTGTGTGTGTGTGTGTGTGTGTGTGTGTGTGTGTGTGTGTGTGTGTGTGTGTGTGTGTGTGTGTGTGTGTGTGTGTGTGTGTGTGTGTGTGTGTGTGTGTGTGTGTGTGTGTGTGTGTGTGTGTGTGTGTGTGTGTGTGTGACTGGACAGGGATAAAGCCTATTCTCAGTATGCATGTAAATGAGTGGGTCAAATTCCAGGCCCAGGGATTTGTTGGAGACACATGGGTAAGGTCTGGCCAGGACTAAGTCAATAAGTCAATAATTCAGCCTCGACCACAAGGTCTGTCTTCCGCCTCCCAAATGCCTGTTTAAGACGGTTCTCTCGTTCTGACCGCCATAACAAACAGACAGAGTGAGAAGTACAAAAACACATACACACGTGAATTAACACACACAGACTCATATAAACAAACAACACAGACTCACATAAACAAACACTGATTCCCTTATACTCAAATACCTTTTCAGAGACAAAAAAAGTGGAATAAATTGCCTCAGACTATCTTTGCCAACCTCAAACACATAAACACTTTCCCAAATACACACACAGCAATACCTAATTTGAATTACCAGAATGAAACAAAAGTGGACCGGGACAAAAAATGGTCTGCAAAAAAAACTTCCATCTGAAATAATATTTCTTTACCTAATATAATATAATATAATATAATATAATATAATATAATATAATATAATATAATATAATATAATATAATATAATATAATATAATATAATATAATATAATATAATATAATCCCATAGCCCAAGCATAGCCTTTTAAATGTACCTATCAAAGACTGTGTTCACACTTGGCAGGTTTGTCTCAAATTAAAACAAACTCTTTGTGCGATTGCTCTGTTGTGTGGTTGATTTAAATAAGTGTGAAACGCTGCCATCTGAAAACTGTGTGCAACAGACAAGTGGATCATGGTCTGGGTCCGCTTCCAGACGAACTCTGGTGCGGTTTGAATTAAATATGAAGGCAACATGTACCAAAGACATCTGAACAGACCAAAAACAGGATGTGATGTCACAAGATGCCATCCTAAAGAGGACAGAATGGTCATAGTCGTCATGTTGCCCATTATGTTCAGTGCAGGTGTCAGTTTCCTTGCAGCAGATCTGCATTTGTGTGTGTAACAGAGGAATAACTGGTATCATCATCTTTTTTTTTTTAGACCAGACCAAACGAACCAAGAGAACCAAACTACCACTGTGAACACACTGTAAAACACAATCAACAAACCAAAACACAACATAAAACAAAAAAAACTAAACTAAACCAAACCCCAAATCCAAACAAAACAAAACAAAAAAACTAAATAGAACTAAAAAAATAATGAAAAAAAAAGACAAAACAAAACAAACAAAGCCAAGAGCAAATATATAAACCAAACTAAACACAAACCAAAAGGCAAATCAAATCAAAACACAAGCTCTACAAGCTCCCTGAATTATGTTGGGTCCTGTGAGAAAACAAGCATTTAACACGCTCAGAAAGTATACAAAAGCTGTCACTGGAGCAATAATCTTTCAAAAGCTAATAATATGCACACTAAATAGGGTACAAAGGTTTACACTTGCAAAGCTGATGCATGTTTTTCTGAGAGTGAGGATGGACTAACATGCATCGAGTGTTTGTCACAACAAGCTGAATCAAATTAAAAAGGTTTAATATTGAATACAACACCCGATTCAAATTGAAACTGCAGATTAATATCTCCTCCATAACCAAAGTTTTCTTGAAGGCACAGCCAGTGAAAACATACACATGCACTCACAGAACTAATGGAAGTACAAAAGCATATGTGTGTCCTTTGTCAGTCAATACACAGACACACACTCTCTGATGAACTCGCAGTGTCAAGTGCAATTCCTTCACCTCCTTTGCTCAGTCTAGACTAACTACATATTTATCCGTGTGCATGCATGCATGCTCTAACATTAAGCCCACTCCTGAAACTAGAGCCAGCAAGGTGCAGGAACGCTCTCCTAATGAATAACCAAGCAGTAATTCAAGCTAATGTGGACTAAAGCACAGCGTTCAGACACATGTCTCCATACACCGTGAAGAAACTCTTCTCAGTTACAGCAGTGAGGAAGGTCTAGTTGTTACGGATGTGTGTTCTCCCTGTGAGCCACCGGATCAATGACTATCCCTCTCCGCTGTGTTTGACTTGGAGTCTGCCTCTGGACTATAGATGCTGATGAGACCGGGCTTTGAGCCGGATCCAGAAACCTGCAGGAGTCTAACAGGCCCTCCTCGCTGCGCAAATCACCAGCTTTTGTTGTCTTGAACTTATTGAAGTTGACAGGTTTTATTTCACTTCTCACCATTAACGCAATATTCGCAGATCCATTTGGTCAAAATCTTCTGCCAAAAAAGTTAATTCAAGTAATGTGCTAAAGCAAAACAGTGTGACCTTGCTCTTTGTGCACATTGTGTTTGTGCAAGCCAGGAAACCTCAACTCACACACAAAGAAAATGAATAATTACAAGGACTTTGAAGGGATATATACAGGGACGTTCATACGGACAGTTATTCGCCGCAACAAAGAAACTGGACCTCGTGTGTTTTCAATGAGAGTTGTTTTTTCCAGTGACAGAGATCGCTGGAGCAATGACAAAGATGTTGATGTACACATGAACATGATGTTGTGGCCGGGACAATGACATGTTTTTTTGACGTATAGAATTTTATTTTTATTTTTAAAAAATATATCTTACAATGTGCACTGCATATCTATTATTCTAGAAAAAAGGCACACAAAAAATCATCAAGAGGTAGACGAATCAAGAATACTGCCAAATATAAAAGTGTATCATTAATTCACTACTAAAAGGAGTTGATCAAATATTTTAATCAAAAGATAACTTTTTTGATTTGACTTCTGAGTATTTTACTTAAAGAGAGAGTTCACCCCAAAATGTAAATTCTGTCAGTAATTATTCTCCCTCATGTTGTTCAACCCCGTAAGACTTTCTTTCATCTTCGGAACACAAATTAAGATATTTTTGATTAAATCTGAGAGCTGGGTCACCCCTCCATAGGCTTCTAAGGGATTGAAACTTCACACGTAGGCTCACTATTGGCCGACGCTGGTCACGCGTGTGACGTACAACACAGAAGCGCTGCGTTGTTACACTACGTGAACTCACTCGAGGCCGATAGAGAAGGAAATGAATACTTGAATAAAGTCATTATTTGTGTTATTTTTGCGCACAAAAAGTATTCTCGTCGCTTGATAAATTAAGATTGAGCCACTGTAGTCACTTGGACTATTTTAACGATTTCTTTAATAACTTTTCTGGGCTGGCAAGTTTCAATCCCTTAGAAGCCTATGGAGGAGTGACCCAGCTCTCAGATTTAATCACAAATATCTTAATTTGTGTTCTGAAGATGAACGAAAGTCTTACGGGGTTGAACAACATGAGGGAGAGTCATTACTGACAGAGTTTACATTTTGGGGTGAACTATCCCTTTAATATATCTCCGGTATTAAATCATTAGTTTAGCTGGTGTGAGTTATGTGGCCAAACACAAAAACCCAAAACAACAGTGTTTCCTCGTGAGTGTAAGTTCACACTCGTCACTACATCTTAGATCACAGTAAGGCCACATCTTTCTCTCCGTCTCCCAAACGTGATCCAGAACAGGATCGGTGTAATACATCTGAATTTTTAGTCAGCATGTGTGTGTGAGTACGATGAGTGCTGTCGCCTTTAAACAGACAGACGGAGAGAGAAAGAGTCCGAGATATACGTTAGAAAGAAAGGGAATGTTGAGTAGGAGGAAAAAACGGAGGCCAAAATCCCACTTATAGCAAGACTCATTATCATCCAAAAACTTTAAATGCTTCCAGTGAGATCTTCCCCTGTCTACAGGCCTCTTCTCTTTGTTATGGAGCAATTCTTTTGCCAGGCCACTGTTTATTATCGGCATCCGTGCCCATTTGGACAAAAAAAGGTTAGTCTTTTAAAACAACGAATCCTTTCCAAATCACACTTCACCAGCTATCCATCTCACACTTACAGCTTTCCATCCTATCCCATCTTTCCATTTCCTCTCACATTTCTAGTATTGTTGTATCTCCAAGACATTGCACATGCAAACGCTGGATTTCAACATGTCAGATATATGATGCTCTACAGAAGATCTCTCAGGGTGTGAAGGAGCCACCAGCGGTCTTGCTTTCTGAGATCTACAATCCATCAGGAAGAGAAAACTGAAAAACAGGGAAACATCTTGCACTAATAATCGCAATCGAGTGGCTCTAATTAGGAACGTCCCATCCTGAACCCTTTTAAACAAAACGCAGTCATGTTTATCCATTTATTTCCCTCTCTGTTATATCACCTCCCAATCTTCCGCCCTTTTTCCTAGTCTGACTGACGCAGGACTTAATGCATGTTATTAGAAGTCATATCTCAAAATGAGCATGTTGTCCTTTCCTCTGTACTAAATTTAGACTTTTTCCTCTAGTAAAAATGTATGCGCCAGAGTAGGTGACTAAAACACTCGCTACAACCCACGTCACTGCTCACGAGGTGTGAGGGCGTGGAAAAGCAAAGCGCGCCAACCAGACTGAGGACCTCCTTCCTGGAGACGTAAGAAAACAGAAATAAAACCTGATGGAATATTTCTTTCCACTGGCTTGTAGGAGGGTGAGGACATGGCGTAGCAGGTGACTATCGTTTCTGGAGCGCCAGAGCAAGTGTTCCGTGACTCACAATTAGATATAAAAGTGCGAAAATATCCATTTCCCAAATTCCATTTACGATTATTCTCGTAAATAATAAAGTCGAGTATGGGCAAAGTGCACTCCAGTAATGCTCTCCAGTGCATCAATGGTGACACGTGCTTCTAACAAGTGCAATTTTTTTAAAAAAAAATTGTATGTTTTACAAGAAAATACTATTAAAAAATAACTTTTTCAGGGTACATGGTAAATGTCAAACCAACAGTGAAGTAAAGCAGTGAATCATATCGCTGTCATTCGAAATGAAATATTGAAAGCTTGCGCCACTCAGTCTGCCTGGCTGCATCCCTGGAAGTACAATTATATGAAAGCATTGGTGGAAGGAGTTGAGTGGGCGACTAACGGTCCGCTAACAGACGGAAGGAGGAATGAGTAGCGGAACGCTGGAAGGAGGAATAAAAGAGAGGGAATCCTTGGTCCGGTGCGCTGGCATGGCTCAGATAAGCTGGAGGAGAGGGTGAGGTGGGCAGGTTAGTCATTACAGTGCTCGAGTCGTCTGGATAGACTGTGGCAGGCGTGAAGGAGCGAGAGAGAGGAAGAAATGAATGACTATGACTCTGCAGAAAACTGCGCAGTCACTGACAACATACTGAGGCCTGCAGGAACAAAATCCTGTGATTTTGAGTGGGTGGGATTCAGATACAGACTGAAATGGCTGTTTGTTAATTTCGCTACTTTTCAAATGCATTTTACCCTTGTTCTAGACCCAGACATTTAATATTGCATTGTGAAAATCCATTACAAAAGTATAAAACACACACTATTATGATCTCAAGCAGCAAGTGGAATAAAATTACATTTTCATTTATTTATTATTACTAACCATGACTGTCCAATGTTGACGTAATTTTTTAACCACAACCAGCAATTCTGCAGCTATTACTTCATTCAAAAGTTAGCAAACGTACCCGTTTACCAAAGAGAAAAGAGATGTCTACACATGAATGTAGACGTAGAATAAAGTTATATATCACTTATGAAGCAAAGTTTATGCTTTTGAACAAAACATTTTATTGTGCATAATTTCGGATGGATGGATGGATGGATGGATGGATGGATGGATGGAGATGGATGGATGGATGGAGATGGATGATGGATGGATGTGGATGGATGGATGATGGATGGATGGATGGATGGATGGATGGATGGATGATGGATGGATGGATGGATGGATGGATGGATGGATGGATGGATGGATGGATGGATGGATGGATGGATGGATGGATGGATGAGTGGGATGGATGGATGATGGGATGGATGGATGGATGGTTTGGATGGATGGTGGGTGAGTTTGTTGGATGGATGGGTTTGGGATGTGAGTGGGATTGGATGGAGGATGGATGGATGGATGGATGGATGGTGGATGGATGGGTGGTGTGGTGGATGGTGGATGGATGGATGGTGGGTGGGTGATGGATGGATGGATGGATGGATTTGGATGATGGATGGATGGATTTGGTGGATGGATGGATGGTGGGTGGGTGTTGTATTGGATGAATGGATGGATGGATGGATTTGGATGGATGGATGGATGGGTTTGGAGGATGGGTGAGTGGGTTTCTGGTGGATGAATGGATGGATGGATGGATGGATGGATGGATGGATGGGTTGGATGGGTGAGTGGTATGGATGGATGGATGGATTTGGACCGGATGGATGGATGGGTTTGTTTGGATGGATGGGTTTGGACGGATGGGTGAGTGGGATTGGATGGATGTGGTGGATGGATGGATGGATGGATGGATGGGATGGATGGAGGTGGATGGGATGCTTGGGTCAATGGGTGGGTTTGGATGGATTGATGGATGCTTGGGTCAATGGGTAGGTTTTGATGGATGGATGGATGGATGGATGGATGGATGTATTTGTTTCTCTCAAATTATACCCTGGCAATATGATACATGCATACATACATACTGTTTCTTCTCTGAAATTGTACCCTGGCCATATGTAATTAAGAAGAGCAGGGAGTCCAAGCCAGAGTCAACAAACAGTGGGGGGGGGGGGGGGGGGGGGGACCCATACACATGCAAACACATACAAAAACACTCAAGACTCATTGAGCAACGTCATCAACTGATATTGGACGCTTTGAGACAGCGTGTAGAGTTCCAGTATGGACCAGAGTCCTGCTGTTAATGAAATGGACTGATCGTTGAGCTGTGGTTCCTGCTGCACTCAGACGCTGATAAAACACATCCATACTAAAGCTGTAGTCTTCCCTTCTCCATGTCCACAGTGGGATAAATGAACAGTGAGCAAGAACCAGGAAAACGGAGGAGGGAGAGACTGGTTGCAAACACTACTTTTCTTGGAATGCCTTCACAAACTGCTCTGCTTTTCCCTCCGAAGGTTTTGTAAAACTCCCAGCTGTTTTCTTTGCATGCAGTCTTTGCCAAATAGTTAATCACAATAATCACACTACTATTAGTTGACGTCAATACGAATAACATCTAAAGATGATTGGTGTAAATCACTACTATAATGCCCCTGGTATGGAGCGATTGGATGCAGTTTGTGTTCCTTCCTTTAATAACCCAGTGGAAAACAAGTGGAAACAAATTTATAAAAGACAAAAGTCAAAAGAACTGGTTCTCTGATTCATTTTTCCCCACATGTAAAAGTCAAGACAGATTTGCCATAAGCGGCATGTTATGTTTTCATGTGTGTCTGCTGAGATGAGGCTTGACAAGGTAGGGCAGTAACTGTGCCAGTGATTTGTTGTGGTATTTGAATAAGAAACTGCTTTGACAAGTCGTGGAAGAGAATACGACGGTGGGAGACAACGTGGCTTTTCACCTTCGCCCTCCGAAGTGTGGCTTGAGCTTCAAGATGACAATAACTATTACATCTAAACCAATTCATACAGTTCTATAAAATGTCAAGCAAATAACACGACTTTCATGAGATGCATTGTAGCTTGTAAGGCTTAGTACTACAACACTTTAAAGGATAATTCCGGTATTTAGCACTTTGAGTCTATTTTCTAGTGTGTTTTGGATGAACTAGAGTGGTGGACACAAATGTTGACGATGGGTCCTGTCTCGACTTTTTGACTCTTTTAGAATCGCCTCTGATCGCTTCAGAGTGGCTGTCTATGGGCATGCACAAACGTGTTTAAAACAACCCAACGTTCGTTTTCAAAACTGTGACACTTACCGAGTGGTTAGTGGTGTTCGTTGATGATTAAAAACAAATATATCGGCGCAATGTATGATTTCAATCCGTGTTATTTGCTATAGTGGAACTAATTTTTCAGATTCCTCACAACCGCGTATAAACTTCCGCTCGATATTTGAGTCTGAAGCGTTAGCACTCACACTCCCGACCACTTGATGGCGACAACCACTTTGCCGCAGTTGCTCTGCTCACGCTAGCCTTCTGAGAGACGGAGAACCGAGTAAAAAGACTACAACCAAATGTAAACAGACTAGAGGTGTGAACCTATACTGGTCTCACGGTTCGGTTCGATTACGATTTTCATGTCATCGATTCGGTTCAATTCGATTATCGCGATGCACCGCATCCTTAATTTTCTATTTTACTTCAAAAGTGATGTATGCGTCGCGCGAGCACGCATACATCACTTTTGAAGTAAATTAGAAAGTGTTCGCGTGAGTGTTCGCCTGTTCAGGAAGTCCCAGTGACAACAACAGAGACATTCCAGTTTAAGTTTCATGGGACTAAAGCCTGTTTATGCCATTAAGAAAATTAAATTCTTTCAAAATAATTTTGTTTTAAAGAAATGTTCATTAAAAGCAGCGCTCATTCATCAGTGTATGTTACCCTGGAGATGCGCGCATCAACCGTCACCGAGTCCGCTGTTGAAGACGATCATCCATAATCACGCGAAATAACACAGAATAAGTGTAATTTGACCATCGGGTGCGGAAGGGTTGCCATCTGTCCCGGTTTGTCCCGATTCCCGGGACACTGAACGTCCCGGTTTTCGAAAGGCTACGTGAATGTATGTTCAAACTGTGTAGCGCGTGCACGGAGAGAGCGAGACCTTGCGTCTGTGCCTCAAGAAGCGCATGTAACTTGCATGCTCATATGTAGGAATGTTTAATTACTCGCACTCGCGTCTCGTCTCCCTCTGCCAGCAGTGTTTGCTACCGCGACAAAGCACATGCGCGTTAAATGGCGTCAGAAAAGCGTCAGTACATTATAACCGGTTATGGTCTATTACTGAACCGAAACCGAATCGTCCTCGTCTGCATCGCGGTGCATCGAAGAAACGATTAATTTTGACACCCCTAAAACAGACCCCTTTTCCGTTTCTGCTAGCGCAATAATATTAACGAGCAATGAGTCCTCCAACAGACATCAATGCGATTTTACAAAATGCCAAATAAAACACGACAGAAACTGTATTTCGCTACGCTACTTGTTTTGGAAAATCAACGAACACCACTAACCGCTCGGTGAGTTGCACAGTTTTGAAAACGAACGTTGGGTTGTTTTAAGGACATGTTTGTGCATGCCCATAGACATCCACTCTGAAGCGCTCAGAGGCGATTCTAAAAGAGTCAAAAAGTCGAGACAGGACCCATCGTCAACATTTCTGTGTCCACCACTCTAGCTCATCCAAAACACACTAGAAAATAGACTCAAAGTGCTAAATACCGGAATTATCCTTTAATTCTGATTGGCTAGAAGGTGTGTGTTCAAACTGTGTAAAGCACAGGTAGTTCCAGTCAGTTTAATCACTGTTCTATATTGATGCTTCACACACACACACACACACACACACACACACACACACACACACACACACACACACACACACACACACACACACACACAGAGAGACACACACACACACGGTTTATTCTCGTGTAACTAACCCTTAAAAATATAATCACGAAAAATGCCATGTGGCCAAGAAAAAAATATTCTTAAACATTGGACATTTTTGGAGAGTTGCGCAACATGACATTTTACAACCTGAACTAAACTTGCTTTGTCATAAAAAGGTCAAATTATCTGATATTTTTAGAGACTGGCTGACCTTGCCACACAGTCATGAGGGTCTGCAGGGTTCCTTCTCTATGACCCCATTTCCTGTTTTATAGGTTTTTGTGGTCACACTTTGAGAACCACAAAGAAATAATAAAAGACTGTGCCAAGAAATACTAAAAGATTGTGCCAAACTACTGATTGTACATCACAAATTCATTTTGAATGCATTGTTTTAAATAAATCAATATACACCGACAACAAAAATGTCATTGACCCTTATATTAACTTGTTAAGCTATAAACCTGATCAAGTCTCCCTGTCTGAATCTCTTTTTTCTCTTCTCTAGCTCGTTTCGAAATCTATCATATATATTGTTGGCTCATTGACGATTTGCTTTTTTGTGTAAGTTTCTTTGGATAAAAGCATTTGCTAAATGCCTAAATAAAATGTGAAGACTTCATAAAATTGTACACAAATTAACTACAGTATTACAGCATAACATAAAAATGTGCTCTAATATAAAGAAGCTTTCTGCCTACCAAACGAGCGCAAGTGCGTATGCAAGTATTTCTGTGCCAGCATCCCAGCAGAAGAAACCTATTACAAGTAACTCAAAAGACAACAACATCCTCACTGACAGAAACCATGAGGCCTAACGGCATAATAACGACTCCAATTACGTCTTCTAACAGAACGAAGAGGTCCTTGTGTGTCTTTGAACGGCTCCGTCTTAAATCGCAGCCGCAGCTGGTACTGAAGCACCCGTCGCCAATTAAGACAAAAACAAACGACAGAATCTGCCTTTTACGAGCTGTGATTTGCGTCCTGACCTTTTTCCAGCTTTTCCGTCAATAATCACAACCACAACTTTAAACGGACTGAACAAAATCTTTCATGTGTCGTTTTACAGCTCTTTTACAGTGATGGAGAGGAAAATCCCATATTGCGGCTTCGTCTGTTTTGGTGAGCTGATGTTTGATGGGAAAATATGCCACACTCTCAAAAGAAAAGCTGTCACTGCGGCACTACCTTTTCAAAAGGTATTAGTATCTTAAAGGTACATATTACACCAAAAGTGTAGATATTTAGCCTGACTTCGTCATACTCATATTCTAGTCAGAATGTGAGTCTGATACTGCTCCATAGGGCTTTGATTATGAGGCGTGTCTTAACCGAACCAGGAAAAAAAAAAAAACTTGCACTCAATTGGATAGACCTACAACCAATCAGAGCAACACAGTAAGTGACGTATGTTTTGAGCGACGTATAGTTGTCGACAGAACTCAACTGCACGCACTCTGGAAAAAGTATTTAAAAATAATGAGTGTTAATGTTTTCTTTGCCGGAGTTGCAAAAAATAATTTAGATGATTTGCGGAGTTCAATGCTAACCGATTTAACATTTTTGAAAAATACGTTTATGATGTGGTCAGTACCAAAACATGTACGAATAAAAGCGCCTGGCATTGAGGCTGCATCACGTCAATTTTACCCAAAGACTGCTTTGAAGTGAGGTCATTAAACGGTCATCACGAACTTCAAAAAGTCGGATTCTGTACCAAATGGTAACTATGAAGTACATCAAGGCTTTTAATTATTTGTTTCTAAGAGCACCATGTTTCAAGGCTCAGCTGGAGTGCTCACGGATAACTTACAATGCTTCTCTAAGACATATGGTTGTTTTCAATGCGTGACTCAGATGTTCCACGGCATTCCTCGCATGTGTATTTATGCTGACCAGTGCATGAGATTCGATAGGAAAGTACTTCACAATGTTATGACCAAGAATCCAGTGTTGCCTTTCGGTGTAAAACAATTTCACTCCAAATTGGAGTGGTTATTATAGCATTGACATGGATGATCTGAAGAGTTAAAGGATTAGTTCACTTTTCAAAAAACTTTTGCTGATAATTTACTCACCCCCATGTCATCCAAGATGTCCATGTCTTTCTTTCTTCAGTCGAAAAGAAATTAAGGTTTTTGATGAAAACATTCCAGGATTTTTCTCCATATAATGGACTTCAATGGGACCCAAACGGTTGACTCTGTTCTGTGAGACCTATTCAAGTAATTGCGTATTACGTCACGAACGCGCATCACAGAACAGAGCAAGGCGAGCATTTGTGCTTATAAAACTTAAACTTTTTATTTGATTTTTTGAAATGAGTGATGGTTTGGCTAGATAAGACCCTTATTCATCGTCTGGTGTCGTTTAAAGCCCTTTGAAGCTGCACTGAAACTGTCATTTGGACCTTGAACAGTTTGGGTCCCATTGAAGTCCATTATATGGAGAAAAATCCTGGAATGTTTTCATCAAAAACCTTCATTTCTTTTCGACTGAAGAAATAAAGACATGGACATCTTAGATGACATGGGGATTATCAGCAATTTTTTTTTTTTAAAGGGAACTAATCCTTTAAGGGTGCATTCCTCTAATGACATGATAACTGTCACTCAAAAGGAGTAATGCATACACACAAGTACAGAAAGAAACACAAGAGATTGGAAGAAACAGAGAAATTTCCAGCTTTGAACTCAAGAACTGATCGTGATCTAAAGTGTGTTTGTTCACAGATGTGGCAGGGATGGCACGCATTTCACGAGCTGATGTCATTAAAGAGCCCGGAGGCCAAACCAACTGGGTTTTCCTATGGCCAATCCCCCCCGGAGCTCATGGGACAGACCAGTACGCTCTTCTGCTCGGTTTAACACTGGCCAGCATTGCATAACACAACCCAAAACAGCAAAGGCAAAAATACTGAGCTAATGCAAGTGGTGTTTAGAGGTTTACTGTCCGGTTGCACATTGGACACTGGGAACATTATGTCAGGAGATAATTTCCCTGTTTACATGATTTATAAAAGAGTGGATAAACTGATAATAGTGATAAACTGGATGCTCATGGGTGAAATCACTGAACATTTCTCCCACTTTGGTGCTTGTTATATTACAGCAAATATATGCATTTTCACCAGATACTATCTGTGGTGAAATAAAAGTCAATGGAATTATGCTTTTTTATACGGGTGGATCTCTTAATGTATTCAAAACGTAAAAAAAAAAAAAAATGCCATTTATATGTATGAGCAATATCACACAAGTGTGATATGGCTGTACATCATATATACAGCCATATCGCACAGCTACTGTACGAATGTGATATTGTTTTTATACTACAGTTTGATGGCACAAACAAGTAAATGAATAATAAACAACAACGGAGTGTCTTTAAAAAATGGGGCTCACATCTGCATATAAACACATTTTAAAACAGACGTCATGTTTATTTTTGAGTCACATATTTGAGGTCTAAATAACTACCATTCTCGCCTAAAAAACTCTTAAAGCTACATTTCGAGACACAACAGCGGTAGATTTGACAGTCACAGCGGAGTGATACGAACAACAGTGAAACGGTGGCATAATATTTTTTGTGTGTGCTTAGACAGTTTTCAGTCTGTTCTTCACACAAAGCCACAGCATGGCTTCAGACGTTGTATGGACTGTTATGCTGCTTTTTTGACAGCCCTTGATCACCATTCACTTTCACTATATGAGAAAGAACATGAAAATCATATCTAACATATTTTGTGTTTGACAGCAGATGAAAAAAATACAGATTTGGATCAACATGAGGGTGAGTAAATTATGACAGGACATTATTTTTGGTTGAACTGTCTCTTTAAGAATCTGCAGAATGAGCTATAGCCTGAATAAAGAAGGAGAGGAGAGCCGTGAGAAGATAAGAAAGAATCAAGCACATAAAATTCACACTTTTTCATTTTTATATTATTCTGGATATTATTGTATGGACACACACTCTCTCTCTCTCTCTCTCTCTCTCTTTCTCTCTCTCTCCTCCTCTCTCTCTCTCTCTCTCCTCTCTCTCTCTCTCTCTCTCTCTCTCTCTCTCTCTCTCCTCTCTTCTCTCTCTCTCTCTCTCTCTCTCTCTCTCTCTCTCTCTCTCTCTCTCTCTCTCTCTCTCTCTCTCTCTCTCTCTCTCTCTCTCTCTCTCTCTCTCTCTCTCTCTCTCTCTCTCTTCTCTCTCTCTCTCTCTCTCTCTCCTCTCTCTCTCTCTCTCTCTCTCTCCTCTCTCTCTCTCCTCTCTCTCTCTCTCTCTCTCACTCTCTCTCTCCCTTCCTCTCTCCTCTCTCTCTCTCTAGTGCTTTTACACAAAAGCCTCTCATTAATGCATCTCGCTGTTCCAAGTGGTCAAGCGCCAGCACTAAGACTGGGAGGAAGTGCATTCCATCACCAATGGTTTCTGGCAAAGCCGTAAGCTACTTACCACGGGTCCTTCTCATGCCCTGTGCACGGTAACTCTACCCCGACTAACCTAGACGGGACATCTCAACTTAAAGAGACATTCTGACAGCCCTCACTCAACCCTCATGTTGTTTCAAACTCATATGACTTGTAGCCTATTTAAAAAAAAAAAAAATAAATCAGAAGCAGCTATCTGTGCTGGTATAAGATCAATGTTTTTTTTTTTTTTTTTTTTTGCTTGGATCTATAAATATTTTCAAAATGCCATTAAAATGCAATTCACACATTTCTTTAACTAAAATGCATTGTATTTATTGTTCATGGGGAGGGGAAACCTCTTCTGCTCTGATTAAAGGGTTAAGCTGAAGCACATGCAGGGAGCACCTACAGATGGATCTCATTCTCTCGGACACACACACAACACACACACAGTAATTTAAGGTCAGTGGAGACCATATTAATACTGTTGGCTAGTAACAGGATGGACATATTGCGATACTTATTGAGTGGTTTACAAGAGCCTAGACTGCTGCAACAGGCATGAAGACTTCTGTTCATCTTTCACTTATCATAAATTCTTAGTGTTTTTAAAGAGACAGTTTTCATTCCTATTGTGACGAATATTTGAGTGAAATGGCTTCACAAACAAGAACAAATGTGGGCGGGGCTTGATTGTGTCTGTTGGGGATTGATTGGATGATTGTGTTTTGCTATTGGTGGATCTTATGTGAGTGACAGGTTATAGCCCCGCCCACATCATCAGAGAAAAGGAAGTTATTCTGATTCAAGATTACCAGGAACAATAGTAATGTGCACCGATAAATTGTTTATAATAATACTGAAATATTCCAAGAAAAAATAAGAATGGTCCGTTTTGATTTTACGGTGACAGACTTTAAGTAAAAAAAATATATATAGATCTAAATGTGAAAATAGGGAAATAAGCATGATAAATATCCAGGATCAGCCAATAAATGTCCAATATTGACTAATACCAATAAGTAAAAATAAATCTCTAATATATTGGCTTTAAAAAAAAAATTACATCAGGTCTTAACCAATATGGCACTTATATATCATGCAACCCTAGTTATGAGTAGCGATATGCATATATCTTTTACAGCATATGATAATTCATACTCAAACTCGTCATTTCCCAAAATAGTCTTAAAATATCGTTGTTATTGTAATGACACATAGAAAATATAATGAATAGTCTTTGGCAATTTTAAGATTCAGATCATCATCTAACACTAAATAATTAAAGGGATTGCAACAGATTATAAGAAAATGTTTTTAAGAGGTTTATAAACATGTAAGTTAATAAAGGTGTGTTTTTGTATGGTGTGTTTTTAGTGTTTTTAATATTTGATGTTTTTGTTGCTTTTATGATTCTATGTAAAGAGTATTCGAAAAAAGCTTACAAATAAAATGTATTATTATTATTAAGTTATTCAGGAGACTACAACGTGGAGCTCCTCAACTCAAAACAAAAATGCAACCACTACCAATACATAATCTTGATATCTACTGATTCATGCACTGACCAGATCCTGAGATTGACAGATAAGAGTGAAGTTCATCTGAGCCCTTGAATCGATCAGCATGAGTTCATCCGTCTTAAACACCCTACAGTAACTGTTTACTGACATTAAAGTGCAGAAGGTGTTCAGATTCCTTTGCTAAAGCCACTGGAAGCCAAACTCAGCATGTGTATATTTTCTCCTGGCCTGAAATAACTGTGCACCATGTTTCTGTGAGTCGTGAGGGTTTGTGTGGGCTCTGTGCGCTGCCCAAGGCTGCTTTGTGGCCACCGTGACCACCTTTGTGAACATCAGGCCTGTTTGTGGTGGTTTAGACTGAGGATTCCTGCCAAAATCTCTTTTTTTTTCTCAGTCCACTTGCCAGATAAATTTATATCCGTGCTGACTGAGCGATGCTCATGACTGGAGCTGCTCAAAATCAAGCCTGCTTTCTTCCTCGCGCTTGTTTATCTTTTCGTGATCCTCTGTTCCACCTGAAACAATCAAGAGCTTTATTTAGTGGTTGCTGAACATTCGGAAGAAGATTGTGTAATGGCGTTTCCTCAGCTTTTCCACTGTCCTTTGCTACACACTTTGGTATCTTGGTGTGTGGCTCCGCAATGTGGATATGAAACGGTGCCCATAACCACAGCCAAACATTCACAAAATGTGCACACATGTTTTTATACGCATGTTTTACAACACCGAATCAGAAATTGTTTACTCCTGCAACGTAAGCGTCTTCACTGTTGCAGAACTTCAGTCTTAAGGCAAGACACTCCAGCAGGGAAGGTTGCATAAACTGCTTAGACTAGTCTTAAAAGTTAGTCATCTAATTGTTTTTCTTCAAGACGGTCCTAACTTTTTTAAAGTCAGTTACATAAAAAGGTAGATCAGTCTAGACTGATTACCTCTTGACTAATTTCCAGTTCTCAAAGTCTCTCTGTGGTGAAAATCAAGTTTTTAAAGGAACACTTCGACTTTTTGGGACTTTAGCTTATTCAACGTATCTCCCAGAGTTAGATAAGTCCATACATGCCTTTTTCATCTCCGTGCGTGCTGTAAGTCTGTTTGACGCACCCACCGCTAGCCTAGCTTAGCACAAAGACTGGATGTAAATGGATAAAGCTAGCACACTAATCCCAATAAGTGACAAAATAACGCCAACATTTTCCTATTTACATGTTGTAAATTTGTATAGTCACAGAGTGTACAAATAACAAGGTAATATGTCAATATGAGACAAAGGCACTTTTTAAACGTTAAAATACTGGGAATTATTTTCTCAGAAGGCGAAGCACTGCTACTTGGGCGGAGTGATAACCGCAGCACCTGAGACACGCTCTCTGCTCCTCACCACGGCGCTTCTCGAGTGCTGCGGTTATCACTCCGCCCAAGTAGCAGTGCTTCACCTTCTGAGAAAATAGTTCCCAGTATTTAAACGTTTAAAAAGTGGCTGTGTCTCATATTACCTTGTAATTTGTACACTCTGTGACTATACAAATCACAACATGTAAATAGGAAAATGTTGGCGTTATTTTGTCACTTATTGGGATTAGTGTGCTAGCTTTATCCATTTACATCCAGTCTTTGTGCTAAGCTAGGCTAGCGGTGGGTGCGTCAAACAGACTTACAGCATGCACGGAGATGAAAAAGGTATGTATGGACTTATCTAACTCTGGGGGATACGTTGAAAGTCCCAAAAAGTCGAAGTGTTCCTTTAATGTTGTTTATATGTCTATGTGGTGTTTTTAATGTGCTTTAAGACAAACCATGTGTAAATTCATAAGTCGACAGCATTGCTGAGTTTTTTCTCCTTAAAACTGCAGTGAACCAAAGACAGTCTCAAAAACACGGTTTGAAATCGCTGGTGTTTCTGACGTCACAAACTACCTTGTAACCAATCAGATCAATGTGTGATCGTCAACCAGTGGATCTCTGAGTGAGTGAGTGAGTGGAGGTGGGGCTCATTTGCATATTCATAGAACCACGTATACTAAACAAGGCAAGGGTGTCGGGTTACATTCAAGATATTTTAAGGCATGAATAATTTTTTTGCAAGGAAAAAACTTTTAAATGTATCATTTAGGTGATCAAAGATGAGTTTTAAGGGATACAATTATTGACTACAGAGGGACTTTAAGACACAGGCTGCGTCCAAAATCGAATATTTTCCTACTATATAGCAAGCGAAAAATAGTTTGGCAAAAGAGTAGTATGTCCGAATACATAGTATACAAAAAACAGTAGGCAAAAGTCCCAGGATGACCTACAACCTGAATGGAAGAGAAGCGATGCAACTGACATTGGTAGGTCACATGATAATTACAATAATATTTTTCATACTACCCATATTCATACTATATAGAACATACTTTTTTAACGGTCGTGAAGTTAGTTAAAAATTCAAAAGTAGTACCCAATTTTGGACGCAGCCAGAGTCTTAACATAGCGGCAAAGCTTATGCAAATGTCACTGTAGTTTTATGAAATGCAAATAAGGCATTACATATTTAATTAAATATACACTCATTTTCATACATTTGCAGAACAGACATCTGAACATTGGATAAAGCCAGATACAAAATGCTTGTTTCATTTTATTGACATTTTAGAGTTAAATGTTTTTACAGAAGGGATTTTGGTTATCACTTATTATCACTCCACAAATCTAAAAATATTCTCAACATACATATACAAAATAATAATAATCACCACCATGTTTTAAGGAATAAAAAGTCAGGCAAATTATATATGAACAAACCCCTCTGTAAAAACCTTCAGAATATAGATAGAGATTAAACTGTAAAGTTTGGTGTGAGTAGATAGATATATAGGGTACTTTAAAGCTACACTGTGTGATTTTTACCCCCATCTAGCGGTGAAAAGGTATATGACCATCCAGTGAATATTAGTTTCTGTTCCTCTCAATTCCGATTTCGTTTTAACTCCTACGGTGGCCAATGTAGTCCAAGATTAACATGGCTTCCAGTTCGACCTCTTCCATGAGTGTTCCTTCAAGTGATGAGGTTAAAACGCAAAAGGCGAAGCTTGAATTAACGGGTATGTCCCTCTTTGGCTAATGTACTTTCAAGATGGAGGGGCAACATGGCGACCAACATTAGAACCCCTTACCCATATGTATTTTCAATGGCATATTTTACACTCACGAGAATACTTTATTACTTGAACGAAGTAAATATACATTAATGAGCACATATATTTTTGAAAGAAGTGTTTTTAGCTAAGAATAAACTAAAAAAGTTACACAGTGTAGCTTTAATTGAAATCTATAGATGTAAATAAATAACGTGCAATGAAAAAAAAACACTTACAAATGTATTTTGGATGTTTTCTTACCACTAGTATGAAAACAGCACAAAATTGACCAGTGCATGAAAACGACACTCGGTTACTAACGTAACCTCGGTTCTCTATAGAAGAGGGAACGAGTGTTGCGTAAGCTAGCTTACGCTACGGGAAAACTCCTTTTCTCGAGAATACTGAAGCCAAAAATTATCCTTTAATTTTTTCATATTTAAAACGCATGCTTGCACAGAGCAGACCTAGAATAGGCAGCTCGTGCGCCTATTGGCTGCTCTGCGGCAAGATGCTGCAACCTATCGGTGGACTGGGAGTGACGTCAGCACCAATAGCAGCGCGGGTGCCCGAGTGCGTCACGTCCCGCCAGAATAGGCGTGGCTTACCTCTATATCAGCCCGGTCCAGATAGGGTGTTCTTTGGTTTTTCACACTGAAGCGAAAAAAGAACGCAGCATTAACACGGCCGGGTTACGCAACACTCGTTCCCTCTTCTAGAGAGAACCGAGGTTACGTTAGTAACCGAGTGTCGTTCTCTTACGAGAGTACTCTCGTGTTGCGTAAGCTAGCTTACGCTACGGGAACCCAGTTTAAAGCGCCGTGTATGCTGAGACCATTCACATTAAGTCCAAGGGCCAGTGCCCGGGGAACACGTAATAGTGAAGATATGTGGGCCGACACAAAGTGAGCCCTAACACATATTGACCATATGGTGACGCCTCATATGTATAAGGGAGTGCATAACACAGTATAACAGTAGCGTGTATGACAATCTCATACAGATAACACTTTGGCCTGCAAAGCAGGGACCTCCAGGTTATAAAACCTTATAAATGTAGACAGAGAGGCCCAGCCTGCCGCTCTACAAATATCATGGAGTGAAACACCACTAGTCCAAGCCCATGATGAGGCCATACTTCTAGTGGAATGGGCTCGAACACCTAAAGGGCATTGAAGGCCTTTAGACTTGTAAGCCAAGGCGATAGCATCAACTATCCATCTGGAAATGCTCTGTTTCGAGGTAGCTAGCCCCTTCGTGCGGCCACCAAACGAAACGAACAGCTGTTCTGACTGCCTGAAGGCAGCGGTTTGTTGAACGTAAACTCTTAAAGCCCTGACTGGGCAAAGGAAGTTTACATCGCTGTCACTGTCGGTTCCCGGAAGGGCCGGCAGGGAAATGACTTGCGCTCTGAACGGAGTAGAGAGCACTTTGGGGACATAACCGTGTATTGGTTTGAGCGTAACTTTAGAATCATTAGGCCCAAATTCCAAACATGACGCTCTCACAGAGAGCTCGTCGCGGGACTCGTGTTTTCAGCCAGCGCTGGAGGGGGTGCATGCGCAGCAGACCCAACCGAAGCACTGCAGAGGCCGCATACGAACCGACGGGGGGCGCGGCGGATTCATCCTTCTAGCTCCCCTAAGGAAGCGGATGACCAGCTCATGTCTTCCCGGTGACTGACCGTGCGTCGATTCTGCGAACGCCGCCACGGCCACCACATAAACTTTGAGCGTGGATGGGGACCTCCCCTTATCCATCAGCTCTGGTAGGAAAGTGAGCAAATGCGCAACCTCACACGACCGTGCATCCAGATCTCTGTCGGTGCACCACTTGGAGAACACTGACCATTTAGACGCGTAGAGCAGTCCCGTGGAAGGAGCTCTAGACTGCGTGATCGTGCTCATCACTCTTTCTGGCAGGGTAACGAGTACCCGTTGATCAATCATGCGTGCAGAGACCAGCGCTCTGGATGGGGATGCCAGATCTAGCCGCGAGCCTGAGAGAGGAGATCTGCCCTCACCGGAATAGGCCACGTAGCTGCATGTGACAGCCGTGCTAGTTCCGGAAACCAATTCTGATTCTCTCAGTGCGGAGCTATGAGGAGCACCGAGTGGCGCGTTTCCCTGACTCTCTTGATTACCTGTGGTAACAGAGAGACCGGAGGGAAAGCATACAGAGGGAGGCTGGGCCAGACCTGGGCCAGGGTGTCCTGGTTCTTCAAAAAGAACATCGGGCAATGAGCATTGTCTTTTGACGCAAATAGGCCGACTTCCGCTCTGCCGAATAGGCGCCACAGTTTCTGGACCGTTTGGGGGTGCAGGGACCATTCCCCCAGGGGAACGTTGTCCCTGGACAGTTTGTCTGGACCGTCATTCGAATGGCCAGGCACATGCGCCGCCCTCAGCGAGCACAGGTGCATCTGGGACCAAACAAGGATGCGTTCCGTCAGATTGCAGGGGTTCCTGGATCTGACACCACCCTGACGGTTTACATAGGAAACCACGGACATGTTGTCCGACGCGAACGAGAACGTGTTGGTCCTGTATGAACGGGAGGAAGCGCTTCAGCGCGTTTTCGACCGCTATCATCTCAAGACAGTTTATGTGAAAACACTTCTCTTGGTCTGACCACTGGCCAAAAGCCGGTCTGCCTTCGAACAGCGCGCCCCAACTCGAGTTGGACACATCTGTCGAAACTACTTTCCAATAAGAGATGGTTCCCATCGTCACTCCCTGCTGGTACCAGTCGGCTACTAACCAGGGCTGCAGAGCCGCTATGCAGGTCTGAGTCACTCTGATTTTCTGGCCGCCAGAAACCCAGGCTCGGCGAGACGCGCAAGCATTCAACCAGTGATGGAGCGGGCGCATGCGCAATAGGCCCAGCTGGAGCACCGCTGCAGCTGATGCCATACAGCCCAGCATCCGTTGAAACGTTTTCAAAGGGAGAAAGCTGCCCTTCTGGAAAAACGCGGCTAGGTGGCGAACACAGCCAATATCAGCCAGTCGTCCAGATAGTTCATTATTCGCAGCCCCTGAGTTCTCAGGGGGGCGAGCGCTGCGTCCATGCACTTCGTAAATGTATGGGGTGCTAGAGACAGGCCGAGCGACAGGACGGTGTATTGATATACCTGACCGTCGAAGGCGAATCTCAAAAATTGCCTGTGACGGGGTGATATCTGAAACAGAAAATAGGCATCCTCCAGATCTAGAGAAATAAACCAGTCCCTCGGGCAAACGTGCGCGAGGATTTTCCTGGTTGTAAGCATTTGGACGGTCTTTTGCAAGCACCTTGTTCAAATGTCTCAGATCTAGGATGGGCCTGAAAGCTCCGTTCTTCTTGGGTACAAGAAAATATCGGCTGTAAAAGCCTGACTCGCTAAGAGAAGGCGGTACTTTTTCTATAGCCCCTTTGCACAGCAGTATTGCTATTTCTGCGTGAAGTAGGTGTGCTACTTCCGCATTCACTATCGTCGCGGACCGGGCTCGAAAGCGCGGGGAGGGGCGAATGAATTGAAGTGTATAGCCCTGCTTTATTGTGCTGAGAACCCATTCTGAAATCCCTGGGATAATTTCCCACGCAGCTATGTGAGCCGCTAGGGGGCGAATGGCCTCCGGGTTCAGATCGCCGCCGTTTGCGGGCTTGTGAAACTGAACCGGAGCCGAAAGCGCGGCGCGCGCGCTCTCGGTTCTGGGCAATGGCTGCTCACTGAAAGCCGAGACCGGCTGATTTATGTGAGGAGTCCCAATCATAAGGGATGGGGAGCATTTTATTCTCACTTTTTGACGCGCGAGCAGCGCTTTGGGCGGAAAAGCTTTCTGTAAGCGTGAGCGCGTGTGCGCGGGCACGAGACTTGCAAGTGTATGTGACGCCCCGATCATAACGGATAGGGAGCGTCATATCAATGCCCTGTGTTTCGTTTTAACACGCGGGCGGCGCCCGGGGGGAGGTGTGTGTTAGTAAGCGTGAACGCTCTCCGGCGGGCACGAGACTTACATTCATAACCTGTTTTATTGAACGTGTAACAGAGCGGCCAGATAGTGGGCACGGACCTGTGGACACATTTCTTATATTCCACACTCGAGCGGCTTCTCTGCGCTTTATGAGAGTGTGCTCTGTGAGTGACACGAGATTTGATGTGCTTGTGTGTAGGGGTGAACACTGGGGCGTGGGCACTTGCACTACACTTAAACACCAACGGCGTGAGCCGGATAACCAGACAGTATACTCCTTTGAGATTTCTCTGGGTCGCCGTGAAAACGGCGTATGTGTGCAGGCGAGAGGGTAAATGAACCGGCTCGTTGGCTGCTAAATGGACCACTGCAGTAGCCTTTTTGAAGGGGACTGACAGGGAAATAAACTTTGACTGTGGTCCAGCCGTGAGTCCTTAGTGATAGAGCGGGCAGAAAAATAGGTGTGGACGCGAACTCGCGGACACATTTCCTACGTTCAACACTCGAGCGGTTGCCCGCTTTAAGGGAGTGGGCTCTGTGAATAACACGAGCGTGCTTGCGTGTAGGGGTGAACACTGAGATGTGGGCACCTTTCTACACTAAAACACCATCGGCGTGAGCCGGATCTGCATAAATGTTATCTGCTGCGGGAGCCGGGATCGAACACGGGTCTCCGGCGCGAAAGCTTAGGGTTTAGCCACTGAGCCACAGGGAAAACAACGTAAGCTTTAGTTGCCGCGAGCAGATAAGAGAGAGAGAGAGCGTCATCACAGTTTTCGTGTGTGTGTCGGCACTGTTTACAGGCGTGCGTGTATAACAGCCACACTACTGCAGTATAGACATTACCGGCCGCTCGTACTAGGAGGAGCTGGAAAATGTTTGAGAAGAAGAGGGAGTTTGTCAGGCCTCGGCGGGACAAAAAACCGCACTTTCTTTCGACGGAGACGTCTCGGTTCGCGCGCTCGCTTCCTGTACGTAAGAAAGCTGGTCGCGAGCTCAGAGAGGAGAGCTGCATAATTTTTTTTTTTTTTTCTACTGCGAGAGCCGGGATCGAACACGGGTCTCTGGCGCGAAAGCTTAGAGTTTAGCCACTGAGCCACGGGGGAAACAACATAAGCTTGAGTAGCGCGAGCAGCCACGGTAGCTCCCTTGTAACGTAAAGGAAGCTAGCCGCGGTTAGAACAGCAGTCCATTGATGCGTGTCCCTCAACCTCAGACGCGACGGCAGTGAGGCTCGTGAGCGGCAGCTGCGCGTCGGTGAAGGGAGGCGCGGAAGGTGAAAAAGCGAGGCTCGAGGGAGGCTTTCCGGCGAGCGCGTCGCTGTGGCTACAGGCTCCGGCAGCCCTTGGGAACGGCGCTTATCACTGCGCGGTCCCACAAGGGGCAGAGTGACTGCTTCTGCGGGGGCGCGCTAGCTTCCTTGTAACGTAAAGGAAGATACGCGCGGTTAGAACAGCAGTCTATTGATGCGGGGGCACGGTAGCTTCCTTGTAACGTAAAGGAAGCTACGCGCGGTTTCGTCCAAGGCGGGAAGCGCACACTTTTTTTTTTTTTTTTTTTTTTTTTTTTTTTTTTTTGGGTAGCCGTGAAACGGCTTTTGTGTGCAGGCGAGCGGGTAACGTAACGGGCTCGTTGGCTGCGAAATACACTACTCCAGCCGCCTCCGTCGAGGGAGCTGTGAGAGCGATGTGTGCTGCTTTCAATGGCGGTCCGGCCGCGGCGAGACTCGCGCATTGTCGCTGAGAGGGGCTCGACACGAGCCGCATTTGGAAACTCGAGGCATTTGAAACAACGCCTCTTGCTCTTTTAGAATACTAGAGAAGGATATGCAAAGGATATATAATATGAAAAGGATATGGGCGCCGGATAGCGCAGCAGGTACGGCGATGAAGCGGCGAAGGCGGCTTCCAACTGCAGTGCAGAGGGCTCGTCCCGCTGAGGTGCTTGTTTCGACGGCGCGGCTTCTCTGGAGAGTCAGCGATGTGAATACTTCGCTGAAGTGGAGAAAAATCAAAGAACACCCTATCTGGACCGGGCTGATATAGAGGTAAGCCACGCCTATTCTGGCGGGACGTGACGCACTCGGGCACCCGCGCTGCTATTGGTGCTGACGTCACTCCCAGTCCACCGATAGGTTGCAGCATCTTGCCGCAGAGCAGCCAATAGGCGCACGAGCTGCCTATTCTAGGTCTGCTCTGTGCAAGCATGCGTTTTAAATATGAAAAAATTAAAGGATAATTTTTGGCTTCAGTATTCTCGAGAAAAGGAGTTTTCCCGTAGCGTAAGCTAGCTTACGCAACACGAGAGTACTCTCGTAAGAGAACTATGCTTGTGTCTGCATGTGTCTTGCTTTAAAGGAAACATGAATTTGTCAGTGTGTGTTTGAGCTCTCATTATGTGTTGAGTCAAATTCCAAGCATTTCCCAACCCATTCCCAACCCAATGAGCTTCCAAGAGCTACAAAAACACACTCTCCTAAAGACCCCATGAAATGCCTTGACAAGCGTGGTTTTCTTTCCTGTGTTGACATGTTTGCTATTGTGAAAGTAAGTTGAAGCGGGACTCAAGGATAGACTAGCCAACATGCTCTGAATCAATTCAACCAATGACTTTTCAATGTTTCAAAATGCTTAAAACACCACAGACTTGCGGGCATTTACGTATCGCGATTTCAGTTCCCTACTTTGTCTTTGATCCCTAATTTGACCCCATTTAATCCCTCTAATTTGATTTAATGGAATCCATTTTTATCTTTGATTTTGGCTAGGCACTACGGGAGTGAACGGGAGTGTGTGTGGCGTGAAGCTTTGTGAAGGCCGTGGGATTCTCTGCAATTCAATCTCCCACTCCAACCACATTATACACTAAGACCCTGAAGTTTACCTGTTGCTAGGAGATGGTAATATTCATAATTCTTGTCCTTGCTTATAGGCTGCCATGATTCATGTTGAGATCACAGTAAATGGCTGCGTAATTGCACGTTGCCGTTCCAGACTTCAGAGGTGCTGAGTTCTGCTGGGTCGATGTGCTATCACTATTAGCATGGCCACTTTGGTCAGAAATATGAGCCACACGTGAGCCAAGTCCTCATTCCAGGAATGCACTCCGAACTCAAATAAATACACTGTAGCATATCATTCATATTAAATCAGGGTCGATGGCCTGGACCGCACCACATGACACCCTAACCAGTGTTTTGATGAGCGAGCTCGACGAGAAGTGCTTACAAATTTCCTTGATAATAAGAGCTTGATATAATATAAATATCAGAGTTAAACACGTCAGGCCTTTGTTTCTTTGCACAGAGAATATTTTTATAGAAACCACTGTGGTTTTGTGCCACAAAGGCAAGAGAGCCATAATAATGGTGAGGTCGATTTAGGAACGGAGAAATAAACTCCAGACTACTCAAAACATACATCTGCATTAGAACCCACAGGGAGGAAAAAACACAGAATGGCCATGGTTTGAGTATCTATTGAAGATAAGACGACCATAGGAGATACTGCAATAGCGGTGGTTCTGTGAAAGGATTAGTTCACTCCACAATTAAAATGTCCTGATAATTTGCTCACCCCCATGCATGTCATCCAAGATGTCCATGTCTTTCTTTCTTCAGTCGAATAGAAATTGAGGTTTACGGAAAAAAATCCAGGATTTTTCTCCATTATTGTGGACTTCAATGGGGTCCAACGGGTTGAAGGTTTAAATGTCATTTTCAGTGCAGCTTCAAAGTCTCGACACGATCCCAGTTTAGGAATAATAGTCTTATCTAGACAAACCATTGGACATTTTCTAAAAAAAGAAACATTAATACACTTTTTAAGCACAAATGCTCATCTTGCACTTGTTCATCTGTTATGCGCCACACATTATGTAATCATGTTGAAGGTCACGCGTGACGCAGAAGGAAGAACAGACCCAGTGTTTACAAAGCAAACATGCAGAGACTAAGTCAAACGCCATTTACACACACAAAAAAAGTTAAACAATGATGTCGGAAGATTTTGTTGGCAAAACACTTCTAAAACTAGCCTGGATGCCAGCCCGAACCGCGCCCACAACATTTTTTGGTCGGGAAGTTCGGTCTGGACTTGATCCATTGAGGAGTAATTATGATCGGTTCAGAAATCGTCGGGCCAATCAAATTGCCAGGGTGGGCTTTATACGATGATGGACAGATGATCTGCAGTTACGTAATCATCACGTCATCAAACGTATTTCTTTCAAAAATGTTTTCGTGTTTGCATGTACTCCGCAAATCCTTAAATTATTTTTTCAACACCGGCAAAGATCGTTAACACTCATTATTTTTTTTAATACTTTTTCCAGAGTGCGTGCAGTTGAGTTCTGTTGACAACTATGCGTCGCTCAACATACGTCACTTACTGCGTTGCTCTGATTGGTTGTAAGTATCCAATTGAGTGCAGAGGTTTTTTTTTCCTGGTTCGGTTAAGACACGCCTCATAATCAAAGCCCTATGGAGCAGTATCAGACTCACATTATGACTAGAATAAGAGTATGACGAAGTCAGGCTACTTCTAAACACCATTTCGGCCTATTTAAAACCAGAGCATTCTCAGTAGTAACTGAGTTATGGTCTGGCAAAGCTTCATAGACAAATCATTTCCAAAGGGGCGTCACCAACGGACGTAGCTCAAATGCCTCTGGACGCAATTGTATAGATCTAAAACCAATCAGAGCGATGAAAGAGATGACGTATGTATGCAGAGCGATGGAGAAACATCTCCGAGTGTTGTTCTTTGCTCAGGTTTTAACAAAAAGGAAACGTTCAAATCGCTTAAAACAGATGCGATAGCTGATTCGAACGAGTGATGTTCCATCTTTGTAATGTAGGCTACAAAATCTGCTTCACCGTCGCTGCGCTGTCGTCATCGTGTAAAGCCCACCCCAACTTTTCTGATTGGTTCCTTGATTTCGACGGATTAGAAATGGGCTTGAATGAGCTCTTTGCCAGACTAACTTGCAGAGCAAATCTAAATTTGTCGGAATTTGTCTGGGTTTTCCCAGGCTACCATTTCGGTACTTACACGTGACCTTTCCAACATGATTACGTAATGCGCCATGTCGTGGACGCATCGCAGAGCTAGTGCAAGATGAGCATTAGTGGTTAAAAAGTATATCAATATTATAATTTTGTTATAAAATGAGCGCTGGTTTGTCTAGATAAGACTCTTATTCCTCGGCTGGGATCGTGTCGAGACTTTGAAGCTGTACTGAAACTCACATTTGGACCTTCAACCTATTGTTCCTAGTTAAAGCAACACTATGTAAAATTGTTTACCTTAAAATAATGTTTCCAAAATCGTATCAGTGGTTCATCAAGTCGTAACGGGTGAAAGGCACTTCTGCCATCGCCTGACGGGGTCTGTGTCGCTTTTACTGGCACTATGTAACTTCAGGGTTCGGGTAGGAACCCGACCACAAAAAGAACCAGTTTCCAACCAGTAGGGCGACCGAAGAGGAAAAGTTACTTGGTGTTAGTTTAAAGTCCACTATATAAAGAAAAATCCTGGAATGTTTTCTTCGAAAACTTTAATTTCTTTTAGACTGAAGAAAGAAAGATATGAACATCTTGGGTGACATGGGGTGAGTAAATTATCAGGATATTTTAATTCTGGAGTGATCTAATCCTTTAAGCCACGACCCAAGTTTTTAGGAATTTGAACCAAGCAAATTTACTTCTCAAAAATGGTTTACAAACACACACTTTACTTAACACACACACACACACACGCACCCACGCACAAGTGTCATAATTTCACTAACACTTATAAATAAACAGTATCAAGGTAAGGTAATTTTAATTCTGGAGAGAATGAATCCCAGTCTCATATTTACAAATCTGATTTACCAGACAAATAATCTAGCTAAATCAACAACAACAGACTAGGTTTGCTGACATATGAAGGACTTCTCCAATAATGTCCTCTTAAACTCCGCCCCTGCAAGCTCTCGCTAATCTGCAGACACTTGAATGCCATTTTTTCTTTTTTTTGGTAATAGGTTACGCATAGATTGACATCACAGTGTGGAAGAAAAGATCTACTGCTCCTTCTGTTAATAATAAATTATAATATATAAAATTAAAGTTGCAATAAAATGAAGTAGTATAAGAAATAATTTAATTTTAGAAACATACTTATGTCACAATGAATATTTCCCCTCACACATTTTTAAAAGCGTCTGTACACATGCAAATATTTAGCTACTTATTTTACACTTACAGTAAATAACTGCATGACCTACTTTCCACACTTTCTCTCCTTACACTCTATCATGCAGTTTTCTACATACAAGTTAATGCAACAAAACCAAAGTTAAATGTAATGCCAGCCATTTAAACAGACATCATGATTTCAATCAAACCAGACAACTGACTGAACATAAACCAGTGAGGAGCATATCTGTGAGAATGACCAGGCCAGGATAGAGTGCTTTAGCTGGGAGATAATGGGGTCTGTTTGCTTGTTTGTACATTTATAAAGCACATTCAAGAGAACTTTTCCCATGATGTCAAAGAATCAACCTGTGCTCCCGCTGACTGTTAATTCACACACTGGACTTTGGGGCCGGTTGTGTCAGAAAGCATGACTTCATAGCCGTGTCCGTTGGGCAGTGGGGTCTAGCAGAGCTTTAAGCCTGGATAAACAGCCCAGTGGGAATACCTCTCCTTCCTCTGTGTTTCAGCTCATTCCCTCTCCATCGAGCACTGGTGCACATGCTGTCAAACCAGTTCTGGCCAGTCATGCCTCTGCAGTTGACTGAGACGCCGCCATGGAAACCAGAACATGGTGTGCCAAGGATGGGAAAGAGACATTTTGGGAAATAATAAAAGAGCTTGATAAGAATAGTTGGTAAAAAGGTGTCATTTGTGAACTACGTATAACTCTAAGCAATGCATTTTTGCATGATTTATTAACCTTTTTTAATGTTAGTTGATAAAAAAAAATATTATAATTGATTGTTTGCTCATGTTAGTTCACAACAGTGTTATTTTAGTTAATCAGCTTTTATTTTTATATTTTCATGTTAATATTTTGGCATTTCATTATATGATTTTGTCATTATATTCACTTTTTTTAAATACTTCTATTTAGGTGTAATTTATTATTATTTATTTTTTTCAGTTTAATTTATTTTTAGTTTTTATTTATTTCCAGTTAATAATTTTAATCATTTAACTTTCCAAGGCAAGTTTTTCAACTGATGTTAATATTTAATTTTATTTAATTTTATTTCAGCTTTATTTTAATTAGCAGAAATGTTGTTAATAGGTTAAGTTGACGATAATAGCCTTGGTTATTAATGTTAACAACTTAATTAAAAAAAATATAAAATATTATTAGTAAATATTAATATAATATATACTATTAAAATATATAATAATATATATATATATATATATATTATATTGTTTATCGTTAGCTCATGTCTGATGTTAAGAGAGAGAAAAAAAAGAAACCTTATTGAGAAGTGTTACCAAATAATTAATTACAGTGACTTGAACTTGTTTGCATTGGGATAAATGAAAACAAAATATCCGATATGGGGTCTCGCTACATATTGTATTTACAGGAAGTTCCCAAAGCTTGTCCGACTGAACGCATAGGCTTTGTGGACTCTCGCCGAGATCAAAGCAGGATCAACAAACGGTTGTGTGAGGAGAGACTGAGGGGGGAAAGTGGAAAGTCTTTCAGATATCTCTCCAGATTAAATCCTGGAGGTGAGGAGCACCCTACTGTCCGGCTTTAGCTAAGGAGAATCACAGAAAACACACCAACTCAGGGTAACCCAGCTCATATGGTAAGATTTAAAAGAAGAATTTATGCAAAACTGATTATTATTATCAGCATAACCATAACATTATTTACTTGAACACAGAAAGAGAATTCTGCTGATGGTCACAGGTTTCTATGCAATTGCAATGAATGAGCATTGAAAGTTTTATGCAATAAAAAAGGACACAAAAGCATCATAAAATGATTCACAGAACATGTCATATGACAGCTTTGTGTGAGTTCAAATGGAAAACTGGATCACTTGATTCATAAACAAATCATTCAGACTGATTTTGGAAACTGAATCAACTGATTCATTAAAAGATCAAAATCAAAAGAACGATTCCTTCATAATTCATGACTTACACCAGGGAAGGTTTTCAGCGAATAAAGTTTTAAATGTCCGTTTAAATTTTAATTTAGCCAACCAAATAAAAAACAAGACCACCTCTTGTCTAATATCTTCATGTCTTTTCCCGATGTCCCAAAGCAACTGACAACTCATCTTCCACAGGTACAAGACATTTGGGCTATTCGTTCGGGTCACATGACGTCACTGTAGCTTAGCGCCGCCATCTTTACGACCGACGGTCTCAGTAATGCCTGCAATATGTTGAGAAGAGAGAGAGAGAGAGAGAGAGAGAGAGAGAGAGAGAGAGAGAGAGAGAGAGAGAGAGAGAGAGAGAGAGAGAGAGAGAGAGAGAGAGAGAGAGAGAGAGAGAGGAGAGAGAGAGAGAGAGAGAGAGAGGAAATACAAACAAGCATGCAAAAGGAAATTATCGCGGCCGGAAAAATTATCGAGCTCTTTTTTTATCGCGCGATTAATTGATTTATAGACTATCGTGACAGGCCTAATCCTGATTAATGACAGCTAGCTGTGAGCCATGGCTGTTAGCCACTTGTTAGCTAGCTAACAACTCACTACCTAGTCAGAGCAAACTACCACCAAAATCATACATTTTATTTTTTTTATAATACCTACATTTCCCATGATTAAATATAAATCCTTGGTGGCCAGGTGCCGCACTTTTACGTCTTTTACCCATCCAGCCACAGCATATTGATATGCATCTGTACTCTTGAAAGCCTTCAAGCGATCCCCTCTGTATGGGGAGGGGTTATGCACAAGATATATCATGGAGGGCAAGTCTGGGGCAGATAATAATGGACAAAAGTAAACTGGGGGTAACAAATAAGGATCGGAGCCTAAAATTTGTGCCTTACCAAGTCTAACAAACAGAATTGTGCAAAGGCATCTGTTTACCGCAGTAAAGGCCCGTTCACACTGAGTGTGACGCGATAATGAAGCTTTCACACTGAAAGCGAAACGATCGATTGCCTTCGACTAATTCACGGCTGCACGATTGGCGGCGCTGAGCGAGAATGTATGTATCTCGATGTTTTCCCATTTGGCTTTAACCTCATCTTCTGCACAAAATACAACAGTAAATTAAGACACATCGTAATCGTATCTATTTGGCTTAATGTTTCATGTGTAGAAACGTTTCTCTCAGTTGTTTATGTCTGGAACTCAGAACAAGGACGTGTAGACGTCGTCATGTGGAAGGGCAGGAGTTATTAAATGAAGTAATATGATTAACATGATTAATCACGGATGATTAGAAAATGGAAAGAAATTTGGTAATTTGGAAATGTTAAGATCAACAAAACTTCTTAGGTCACATGTAAGATGCAAACTGCATTTTGCACTGGTGAAAAAAAAAGTTTAAATGCTAAATATCCAGATTTTATCCGGACGCCACGTGTAAAGATAATAGCGCACAAGTCGTGTGAAGTACTGTAATGATACTGAAGTTTGTGTGTTTTTGAAGCTTGACAGCACAATCCTTAAACATTTCCTTTGTGTTCAACAGAATAAAGTTTCATGGAACGACAAAGGTTATAAAAATAATGTCAGAAAATGAATCTTTGGATGAGCTCTCCCTTTAATGGTTTTGTCAGCCATCATGGATGTATAGAGTGATACTGGGCTAAAACCGCACTGTAGGAACAAGACCTGCCCCTGGTTTATTTTAGAGATTAAAGAGAATATAATAGGATTTACTGAAAGATCATACTGCTAAACACTGCCTGGTAGTCATGGAGAAAGTATCATAAATATAAATGTCATTACTATATCTGTGTGTAAAGCCAAATCCTCTGGCCTCTTCTCTCACCTGAAACAATCAATCCAAGTCACGTAGGCACCATGTCTTTTGACGACACACTTCATCACTACAGACACACACACATACACATGGACAAACAGAGTAATATATACTTTTCCCTGACGCATTTTTCCAGTAAATTACTGAGCCTTGCCAGTAAAACAATATTCTTGGTTGCTACCAAGCTTTTTTTAGTATTTTTTTTTTTAAATCCTTTGGACCTCTGAAATCTGAACTTTTTGGAAAAGAGCTGCGACTGTCAAAGGAGAGGCAACTCAAGTTTGGCTGACAGCTTCATCGTGTTTTCCGACTTGATCCTTCAAACTATTTTAATGTACCAACTATTTTAAATGTCCAGTCATCAAACTTATCGAGCCCGGGCGGCTTCTCAGCGCTGCTTTCAGAGCTCAGGAAACACCGTTTCATCACTTGTCCATTAGCTCTTTTGGCCCGGCTCTATGGTTTCACCTCCTTTTGTGTGTTTGCTCCGTCTTTTAGAAGAGAAACTAGAGGGAAAAAAGACACTTTCCCTGTTTAACATCCTTGACATCTATCCCAGTGGTTCTCAAACTGTTTACAGCTTCAAGACCCAGACTTTAAGTGGCAACATGATACAAAGATTGCTTAAAGGCAATACATTCATGTATTATATAGATCTGAATTCTGCACACACAAAACAAAAAAACATTAATCCTATCAAAGCCATAATGTAATCTTTATGCCACTATGTAACACACTTAATTTTAGAGGTCAACTAATATATTGCCAAGGCCAGATATATAGTTTATTAGATACAATAGAGATATTGTCCCTGACTTCTCTTATAAAACAGCATTTTTTTCTGTGTATAAGCTATACAAATAGATCAATTCAAAACTAATCTTTAAGGCCAAACGAGTAAGCCAATGGGCTGTCGATTCACGAAATGGCCGTTTTCCCAGAAAAGCAGTTTATTCAGCATTGTGAAGCCTCTCCTACATTGACATTCATTCATATTAAAGGCCTATAAAAGAAGCCTTAAAGTGGCTTTGACATCATTGAATATTTGGCCATTTTTTTTGTATTACGGACATTAACTTTTTCTGTTAGATACTGAAGCTGGACTTTTATTTTATTAGTTCTGCACACAGACTTACTGAGTACACTTTATTTTTTACAGTGTCTACTTTTCATTTGTTTTTGTTTTTTGTTTTTTTATTTGTGAAAAAATAATACAGTATGCCTACATATATAATGGAATAATTACACTCACCTAAAGGATTATTAGGAACCCCATACTAATACTGTGTTTGACCCCCTTTCGCCTTCAGAACTGCCTTAATTCTACGTGCCATTGATTCAACAAGGTGCTGAAAGCCTTCCTTAGAAATGTTGGCCCATATTGATAGGATAGCATCTTGCAGTTGATGGAGATTTGTGGGATGCACATCCAGGGCACGAAGCTCCCGTTCCACCACATCCCAAAGATGCTCTATTGGGTCGAGATCTGGTGACTGTGGGGGCCATTTTAGTACAGTGAACTCATTGTCATGTTCAAGAAACCAATTTGAAATGATTCGAGTTTGTGACATGGTGCATTATCCTGCTGGAAGTAGCCATCAGAGGATGGGTACATGGTGGCCATAAAGGAATGGACATGGTCAGAAACAATGCTCAGGTAGGCCGTGGCATTTAAACAATGCCCAATTAGCACAAAGGGGCCTAAAGTGTGCCAAGAAAACATCCCCCACACCATTACACCACCACCACCAGCCTGCACAGTGGTAACAAGGCATAATGGATCCATGTTCTCATTCTGTTTACGCCAAATTCTGACTCTACCATCTGAATGTCTCAACAGAAATCGAGACTCATCAGACCAGGCAACATTTTTCCAGTCTTCAACTGTCCAATTTTGGTGAGCTCTTGCAAATTGTAGCCTCTTTTTCCTATTTGTAGCGGAGATGAGTGGTACCCGGTGGTGCCTTCTGCTGTTGTAGCCCATCCGCCTCAAGGTTGTGCGTGTTGTGGCTTCACAAATGCTTTGCTGCATACCTCGGTTGTAACGAGTGGTTATTTCAGTCAAAGGTGCTCTTCTATCAGCTTGAATCAGTCGGCCCATTCTCCTCTGACCTCTAGCATCAACAAGGCATTTTCGCCCACAGGACTGCCGCATACTGCATATTTTTCCCTTTTCACACCATTCTTTGTAAACCCTAGAAATGGTTTTGCGTAAAAATCCTGCATGATTGTGTTTATGGGGTGCAATATAACATGTCTTCGTGTGTTTTTTTATTTTTATTTATTGTATTCCGCTTTCTCCTCTGTCATTTGAACGACCGGTTGACTTCCTGATTCTATGAAACCACTCCCTCAGAAACAGGCAATGGGCTCAGATTGGTTAGTTGGGCCGGTGTGTTGTAATTGGCTAAACTGCGTAGTGCACGTCTACGGAAACTTCACGCCCATTAACTTTACGGGCGAAAGTCACGTGCTGCGGACAAATGTAAATAATGGTGAATCTGTTTGAGCCAGAATCAGACCCAGAAAGCGGCAATGAAGAGAGTCAAGCAGAACCTCCCCAAACACGGCTCTTACAAAACGTTTTTATTATTCTATTCTATTCTATTCTATTCTACTATTATTACATAAGAATTTCGAGACGCTGTTACTTGAAAATGCTACTGCTGCTTGCAGTGTTGGGAGTAACGCGTTACAAAAGTAATGCATTACAGTAACATATTACTTTTTGCTGTAACGCAGTAGTGTAAGGCATTACTAATCAATTTTCAGTAATATTTTACTCGGTACATGTTCAGTAAGGCTTGCGTTACAAGTTACAACAGACTTTTAGTTTTAATTGTAAAAAAAAAAAAAAGGCTACACAGCAAGACCACGAGTGAAAAATGAATTAATGAGTGAAAAATGCAAGTAGGCTAAATTAGCTGTTCGTTGTCAGTCAATAGCCGCGTGTGGTGTCCAAGTCTGTTAATAAAAACTATATGGCAGCGTCTGATATATTTGTATAGCGATTTATTTTTTACAGGAGTGCCGTGAGGTAAGATTTCAGCCTCTGTGCTCGCGCTGGCCAGTGGAGAAGCGGCATGAAGAAGACTGATTCGCGAGATGGACGTATGCGCATTAGGCTATTCGTTCTGTGTTTTCTTTCTAAACAGTTAGGCTATGTTTATGTGGTATTTTTCATGTTTTCATCACGCAATCATGTTTTTGATGCGGTGGTGACGCGTTCATTTAAGGGCAGCGGCGCTGCCGATAAAGCACCTAAAATCTGTCACAAAGAACCGGCAAAAGCAATGATTATGAATGTCAAATATAGCAAGGAGACATGTTAATTGTTTTTTAATAAAGTCAAGACGAAGTTGACGATGCTGACTCGCGATCTTCGCAGTAGGCTAGTGCATCAGAGAGAAATGCACATTTCATTTCATAAGCAGAGAGCAGTCTGTTTTCTTTCGTTTTGAATTGTTGTTTTACACGTAGATATTTCAATATAGATATATTTTCAGGTCCGTGAATAGGCTACCTTATACGCTGAGTTTCGGTTAATTTATGAGTGAATTGTCCTCCGTGTCCTGATTATTTATAATTGTCTGCTATATTTATCCTACTTCTTATTTATAAAATCCAGGCAATTGGTTGATGAAACTGAGATTAAAATTAAGATACAATTAATACAAAACGATATTCACTTTAAAGAAAGGCTTTGTGTCTTCCGTGTAAGGTCTTTGTGAAGTTTTAAAGCATCTTTTAGTGCCGCTTCAGCGCGGTCGCGTCCGTAACAGAGAACTGTCACGTCCTTAACATTGTTTTTTCCTCATAAATGCAAACACGAAAAATAAAATAAAATGAATATTTTATGTTCTGTGGAGAGCCAACCCTTCTTTATCCGATTTGCGCAGTGTAATTCACAAAATTACAACAACAAAAATCGTTGCCTCCTAAAAGTTAAAGATTTTTTTTTGTCACGCATGACTGTCTATTTCCCTAAAATTAAAACGCATGTGTAGACTGATATTTTTCTAATGTCTGGACTCCTTTCAGGGAGGAGCCTATGGATAAACAGACGTTTCAATATTTTGGTATTAATGCATTTTCTGAGAATTTATTTTTTAAGTTTTGACAGCAAATGTCATGTCCATAACGCTGGAATTCCCAAATTTTAAATAATTTATCCTCAACTTGTTTTGTGGTGTAGGTCTACGTATTTTATAATGTTAAGTTAACTTCAAATAATACTAATAGTAATTTAAAGATGTGGTAGCATTGGATCTGGACGGGATAGATAACTCTTGGAGTTGGAAGGAGTTTGTCGCGATTCTGCAGGTTTGTGGATCTGAGTGTCGCGATTTCGGTTTCATATCGCATATCGTTAAAGCCCTAGTCATTTTAGAATGTTAAGTTCTACTTCTGTAGTTATTTTGGTGAAAGTAACTCAAAAGTAATACAAGAGTAATGTAACGCATTACAATTCTGAGACAGTAATATTGTAAGGTAATGAATTACTTTTAAATAACAGTAACATGTAATATATAATGTATTCCAGTTTGGAAGTAACTTGCACAACACTGGCTGCTTGTAAGCTTTTGAAATACGGTTTTCTCCTGATTAAACATTTAATGAATAAATGACTGAGTAATACCGTTTTTTTAAGGTTATTTTTTATCAATATAATGAACAACCGTTTATCTATTCAGCTGAAGTTTGCTGTTGCGATTACATATAATTTTTTGAACTTTACACGTTTGTCTTATACACACAAAATAGCATCGAACTAACTGTGGCAATTATAAACAAACAGCATTGGCATTGGTTTACGTTCTTGATCAAATCGAAAAAATTACCTCAAAGTATATGCCTACGGAAAATACATTTACAAAATTAGTACATAATTACAAATTCAGGTCCAAAATGTTTGTACGCGTTTGTCATAGACACACGAAAGAGCATAACTAAGTGGCTACTAAAGCCAGCACCGGCACTTGTTTACGTCCTTGATAAAACTAAAACATTACTCTGAAATTATACATGCAAATACATTTAAAATTATTAAGTCTTACTTACAGGTTGTGGCCCAACTGTTGCCTCTGGTTTTAAAGCTGGAACGCTTCATGTTTTAGTAACAGTTTCTTGTTGAATCCGGCATTGAATTCGTGGAGATTCTGGAAGCTGTCTTCCGTAAAATGCGCAGCACAGAGAGCTAAATTACGATTGTAATTTTTAGGAACAAACATAAATTTTAGCCATTGTTGACGAACTACAGTGTCTGTAGGAAGCCCGAACACAGAAGAGCTACAGCGGGAAATGATAAATAACACACTTTCGACGGCATGGCATGCTCCACTATAACTCTTCCTCTTCGAAAAGCCACACAAATATGGCCATGCCCTTTTTTGCGTATTCCGGAGGGAGGGTTGATGTAAATGTATGGGTTAGTTACGTATAAAACCCGGGAAGAATCTCGTTGTTAGTCCCATTCGAGTCGTTTTTGTAGGCATTAAACTTCTTGATTTTTAAAAGACGATATCTCTGCTTATGTTGAACTTTCAGCGCAGCAACTTTGCAGATACTGTTCATGCACCAACAGCAACATTACACACTTAAAATGAAAAAAGTGAAATCGCAATCAACCACCCCTTTAAAGGTTTATTTTTTATTTCTAATTATTTTAATAAAATTAAGTGAAATATAAATTTCATATAGCATAAATTGTTATGCCTTTGCCAATTAGTGTGCTATCATATAATTGCCTATATAGCAGCCATTAGATATCAAAATCGGCTATCAATATTGATTAACCACTACTAATTTTGACCTTCCTATCTTAACAACTGAACCAGAAGTAATAACAGCTGTGCATTTTTAACATATTTTATCTCATTATTCAAACAAAATGACAAATAAGACATGTCAACAGCATTGCTGAGTATCGCTGGTGTTTCTGACATCACAAACTACCTTGTAACCAATCAGATCAACGTGTGATCGTCAACCAGTGGATCTCTGAGTGAGTGAGCGAGTGAGTGGAGACGGGGCTCATTTGCATATTCATAGAACCGCGTATACTAAAAGAGGCAAGGGTGTCAAGTTACATTCAAGATATATTAAGGCATGAAGATTTTTTTTTTTTTTAAAGGGTACCTATCATGGAATTTTGAAAATTACCTTTCATGTAGTGTGTAACATAGATCTAAGTGAACGAAAACATCCTGCAAAGTTTTAAATATGAAAGTTCACTGTGTACAAAGTTATTGTCTCTCAAAAGTAAGAGTCGACTCTGAGTCGCTGATATGAATCGATAGACGAACGATGCATTTCCTAACTTTCGTACATCACTTGTACAAGTTATTTGAATTCAGACACGCCCACTCAGTGCGCGCGCCGAGCAGACAGAGAAACCTGACAACATCATGTCGACGAGACTCTGTTCTGAAGTGCGAATCAAAAGCAAACTTTTTTTTTCACTGCCCAGGGACAAGCATGTGAAGACTCAGTGGCTAGAGTTTATATTTACAACTATACCACACAAGTATAGCCACCTTGAGCTGTGTTCGCGTTATTTTAATGACGATCGCTTCACAAACACAAATGCTTTCAAGTGTGGATTCGCGAGTCGACTGATACTGAAGGAACGTTCAATACCAAGTTTATTTGGATCAGCTTCCTCCTCCGAATCACAACCTGTAAGTATTATTAATAATTGTTGCTTTTATGTGTGTGTGGTGCGTGCGTGCTGTGGTGCGTGTGTGTGTGTGTGTGTGTGTGAGAGAGTGAGAGTTACGCTCAGCAGCTTCTAGGTCTCCAATGTCATTTTTTTTGTTTTTTGAAATATGTGAAATTATGTGAAGCGTATTGTAGTACTGCAGTGCTTTATCAATATGTTTAAGCTTTGGGCTAACGCAAAATATAACTGACTGCGTCATCTGACCAATCACCGCCGATTAGCGTCACGCAAAGGAGGGGTTTGGACAAATGAGTCGTCAAACGAATCATTAGGGAGTCGGTGAGCAAATCAGGTAAAAATAAATGCATATTATAAACAACAAAAGTGTTTTTTGTCATTGCATGCATGCAAAACTGTTGTTGGGGACTCCCAGAACATTATTAGGAACATTTTAAATGCCATAATAGGTGACCCTTTAAGGAAGGAAACAACTTTTAATTATGTAATTTGTTGTATCAAAGATGAGTTTTATTATGGGATACAATTATTGATACAGGGGGATTTAAACAACAATGTAGTATTATCTACTATGAAACAGTTGGAATTATGGAATAATACTGTGCAGTAGGCCTTATTCAGTAACTAAGATAGTAAGCCAGAGGAGAGAGAGAGAGAGAGAGAGAGAGGAGAGAGAGAGAGAGAGAGAGAGAGAGAAGAGAGAGAGTAGTAGTAGTAGTAACAACAAGGTTTCATTCATAATGAAAGGTTACAAATATGCTTGGCCACCAAGGGAGAAAACATCTAGCATACCTGAGCTTCAAGGTATGTGGTCCATTATACCTTCTAAAATCTCTCTCTCTCTCATCTCTCTCTCCTCTCTCCTCTCTCTCTCTCTCTCTCTCCTCTCTCTCTCTCTCCCTCTCTCTCCTCTCTCTCTCTCTCTCCTCTCTCTCTCTCTCTCCTCCTCTCCCTCTCTCTCCTTCCCTCTCTCTTCTCCTCTCTCTCTCTCTCTCCTCTCTCCTCTCTCTCTCTCCTCTCTCTCCTCTCTTTCTCTCCTCTCTCTCTCTCTCTCTCCTCTCTCTCCTCTCTCTCTCTCTCTCTCTCTCTCTCTCTCTCTCTCTCTCTCTCTCTCTCTCTCTCTCTCTCTCTCCTAACTCCATCATCACTCGTCCTCTCTTCACTCTCCTCTCTCTCAACTACTCTCTCTTCGCTTCTCTCTCTCTTCCCCCACAATGCACTGTGGGGTAGACTTCATTTACGCAACATTTTCCCCTCCTTAAACGGATCCATTAACCGAGCCTCATCCCAAGCCCGTTCTCTACTGCTGTTAAGAGCCATCTGCTGCATTCTGAACCTTATACGCATTACATTTACCATCTTTCGGTCAAATGCATGCCGTCTTTCGCCCACTTTCTCATAATTCACTTCTGTCTGCTCTCTGTCTGGTACGCAACTCATTATGTCTGTTTTTCGAAATCATGTGGTTTCCTCGTTCTTAAACACATGTTGCTCTTTGTGTATTCTTTGTGGTTTCAATCCTGTCCTCGTTAACTTGCTCGTTCTTTACCCCTGGTGTCTTTTGTAAGTCAATATATAACGCTACACTGCATTCCACTTGGGATTTCCAAACTTCTACTTGGAAAAGAGACAGGCAAACAATCAACCTGGAAACTTGTATGGAAATCCCCATCTGATTGTGTCTGTATGATGTTACACAGACATGGTGGCACCCAGAAAGATGAGCAAACTTCATGATAAATATTCACTTTTTAGCAAATTAGAGTCGAAATTCCTGCATTATACAACAAAACCTGGTTTGGAAACATTAGCAAAGTGTGAATTAATGGTGAAATGTGGAATTTCTGCACCACGAGCATCAGAAATGTAAAATGACAAAATGTAAATATAATATTTTCACACATTCTTGCCATCTGCCATTGGTAAGAAAAACAGGTGCTTCTGCTCTAAAAAAAATATATATATATTCTAACAGTTATACTGTTATAACAGGGATATAAATATAGCTATATCATTCAGCAAATGTTAGAGTGCTAAAACCCAGAATATGTTTTTATATTTTATTTTTACATCCAGCTCAGTGAATTCAATTGATTTTTTTTTTTTTATGAGTTTTTGGTTAAACGCATGGTCAAGCAACCATGTGTAATTTATTTAAAGCCAATGTTAAGGTTTTCACTTCTGGCGATTGTATTTAGGCTTCAAAAGTCATAAAAGTTGTGTTCATTTGTTAAAGTTGGTATGAAACAGAAGTTGTGATCATCTTTTCTTGCCTATTGCGTCGTATATCTGAGTGAAACGCTTCTGAACAAGAACGAATGTGGGCGGGACTTAATTTTGTACGTGGGGAATTGATTGAATGGTTGAGGTTTGCTATTGGTGGATCTCATGTGAGTGACAGGTTGCCCCGCCCACATCATCAGAGAAGAGAAGTCACTGTTTTTATTAAAGATTGAGGCACATGAATGTTAAAAAAAATAAATTATAAGCAATTATATTCCATAAAAAACAAGAATTGTCAATTGTGATATAAAACAAGAATGTACAAGATATGGTGCACTGTATTGTGATTATAGTCACGGCTAAAAAGGCATTGATTAAAAGTAAAAAAAAAGGGGTGTTATTATATTGAAGAGTGTTAGCATGGCTAGAATCGACCAATCCAAAGCCAAGACTGAAATGATCCATGTTTGAATAACAATGAACATCACAGTGTCTGCCAGTCACTGATAGCGAGTAGGACTATCCCACAAAAACACATTTTAATAGATGTAATATGAATGTGTTTGTCAATCAAACAGCCAGCGATCACCGTGCCATTGTGAAAGGCTTTCTCTCCGACACACACTCACACACTGCAGTGACGCCAAAATCCTCTAATCTCAGCTTGTGTAACTCAAGCGGATATTTTTATGTCTGTTTATGACTCAAAGGTCAGTTACAAAAGAGAACCGTCACTCTATGTGATTAACATTTTTCATTTCCATGGATTAACATCTAAAATTAGCAATAAATATGATTACATGCTGCTTTAGGACTAGATGCTGATGCTGCACTAGTCAGTTCCTCCAGAAAAACGGGATTCAATCAGCCAAAGTCATAATTTTTTCAAATCTCAAAAAGTAATTCTCGAAAGTAGCTCGATAAACTTAAGATCTCGCCACTGTAGTCACTTGGACTCTTTTAACGATTTCTTTAATAACTTTTCTGGGCCGTCAAGTTTCAATCCCTTAGAAGCCTATGGGGAGTGATCCAGCTCTCAGATTTAATCACAAATATCTTAATTTGTGTTCTGAAGATGAACGAAAGTCTTACGGGGTTGGAACGACATGAGGGAGAGTAATTACTGACAGAATTTACATTTTTGGGTGAACTAACCCTTTAAGATATAAATATTGCAATTTTACTACTGCAGAGTACAAAGGGGAAAACAGAATATACAATGACTTATATTAAGAATAACAATATTAAAACTACGCAGGACGTACTGGGTTTCTCTTACACCACTTCTAATCCCACAGAAAGACTGAAATAGAAGGAATACAAGAGGAAGAGCTCTTTTTTTATGCCGTTGTTTCTTTTTTTGGTTCTGCGATGGCACAAGGACAAAGGACGGTCTCCTTTCCGTCTGTCAACGGGTCATTTACAGGAATAGAGAAAGATCCGTTATCGCTCAGTAACTCTTTTGATTGCATCCAAAGCAAACATGGCTCTCTTTCAGGTCGCCGGTTTTCCTAAGGACGACGTTTCTGAGCGGTGGAAGCACGTCCGCTCCCTCGTCACCTCCCTCTCGGGTCCATCCTCAAAGTCACTCCGCATGCAAGAAACCTGGAATGAATCAGCTAAAGCTTACATACATTTGCCATTTCATCTGCAATGTGAAGGAACTGTTGAGTAACATGTTGCATAATCTCCTCTGGCTTCTCCCATTGATTTGCACAGAAGGCAGTGTCATGTGGCTCCTAGGAAACATTGGCATGATTTCAGCATCATGACCCTGACCAAGCCTTCTTTCAACGTTTGGCTGCATGATGCATCTAATTAAAATTAATATTAAAATATGGCTATGATTTAATTAAATAAATATATCCGCTATCTGCTCTAAAGTAGCACTGCTCGTCCATGCCAAAGCTACTGTACGTTCACGCCATGTAGTAATTACCGTAATTTTGTAATTTCTACTCTGAGCTGTTCATGTACTCGGACTGGGGATTATGTGTGTTAATGGCAACACATGTTTAAATGTGTTTTAATGGCAATCAATGCCTAAATTAATCTGCAGCAGTCAGGTAAAACAAGTAGGAGATCTCAGAAAATTCCCAGCTAACAAACTGTAATTACGAGTTCATCATGTTGAAATCTTGTCATTATTACTTGTCATTATTTTCACTCAGAAACTGGGTAACAATAATTGTGTAACTGTAAAATAAGAAATCAAGTATTTAATCAAATGTTTTATAGTACAGCTGTAAATTTACAATATCATGAGTTTCAGATGTTATACCCATCAAGCTTTTATTTTGACGTGTTGCTGGCAAATGGATGTAATACATCCATTTATTTTACTAATACATTATACAATTATTAATACATCCATTTGCCAGCAACACGTCAAAATAAAAGCTTGATGGTATAACGTCTGAAACTTAAGATATTGTAAATTTACAGTTGTATTACTAACATGTTATTAAATACTCGATTTCTTCTTTTACAGTACAACAGTTACACGATTATTTTGTTTAATATAGTAGTTGATAATTATTTTTAATATTATATAATAACGAATTGGTCAAAAACAGTGGGAATGTGCCCTATGCAAACTCAAGAGGAGATAAAAAATAAAATAAATAAAATATCCCAAATTGCTCAGGAAGGTTCGCACTCCAAAGAAAAAGAAATTAAGAAAAAAAAAATCAAACACCAGCTTTTTAAATTATTTCTATTCTGCACTCCCTCACAACATTACCCCACTCATTCTTTCCAAATATAGCTATTCAAGTCATCTAGTGTGCATATTTATTCATGTTTCGCTATACATCAGTCAGAAAGTAAATACTGCAGTGTTTTTCAAAATCCCGCAGCCCTATTCCGATGTTTATTACATCGCTGATTTAAATGAACAAGCCGAAAGACAAGAGGAAGCCCGACATCAAAGCAGAAGACGAGCACGCTGTCCTCAAATGCTACTCGCTGGGAAGCTGGATTTAACATTTTGCGGATTGAGGAAACTTCGCCGTTGCCAAGGGATGAACGGGAGTTGGTGGAGAGGACTCGCATTTATTTTGGTCTGCTGTGGTTCCTGTCCGTCGCGATGGGCTCTTTCCGTGGGAAGTGGGTTGATTCGGGACTCCTGTCCCACTGTGGATTATTTCCTTTCCAGCTATTGATGATCTGCAGGCCATCAGTGAGAAACAGCAGGCAGAGGAGCTGAATACTCATTTACTTATCACTCTATACTCCATTTGGGCCCACCTCAATATTCATTAGCTAAGCCTGGCCGCCGAGAAGATATAATAATTGCGTTTCTGCACACGGAGGAGGAATACCAATTCGTTCAGTTCAAATAAATATATTCAAATACGACTTTTGGTGCTCAGATCACATAATCCTACTGTAAAGACACAGCTTTAGGTTCTGACGAACGCAGCTTTTGGCAGTTTTGTGGGAAACGGTAGTGTAGTTGTATAGCTCAGCTCTCCTGCAGCTTTGGCTGTCTCAACACGCATCGAGCGCCGGCTGCCAGGCAGCTCTTCATCCAACACATAAACAAAGGAACATTATGTCTGTCAGCCTACGCTCAAACATAAACAGCAATTTATCTCATCCACGTGGGAATATTCAATATTCTTTTATTCCTCCAAATTCCCCTTGCTTTGCTTTCTGACCTGCAACCAACAGAAATAGGATGTGAAGGATGAAACTGGCACCAGAAAACACATTATATGTGAGGCACTTTCTTTCTATAGGATGCAAAATCAAGCCTGAAAGGTGTTTAACCCCCAGAAAATATTGATCTTTTAAATCTCAGGAGGTTCGCAATTATTAATACAATCAATTACGCCATGTTTTACTACACTGAATATCAATTCATCAGATTGTTGAAATGTGTTGCATTTGGCAAAGTATTGTTGTTTTACTAAAACCGCTCAAATGTTGGGGTCAGTAAGAAGATTTTAATGAGACATTTTTTTTAAGTTCCTTTTGTCCACCAAGTCTGCATTTATTCAATCAAAAATATGGTAAAAACAGTAAAATTGTGAAATATTATTGTAATCTAAAATAACAGTTTTCTATGTAAATATATTTGAAACTGTAATTTATTCCTGTGATCAAAGCTGAATTTTCAGCATCATTACTCTAGTCTTCAGTGTCACATGATCCTTCAGAAATCATTTTTAAAGGGTACCTATCATGGAATTTTGAAAATTACCTTTCATGTAGTGTGTAACATAGATCTAAGTGAACAAAAACATCCTGCAAAGTTTTAAATATGAAAGTTCACCGTATACAAAGTTATTATCTCTCAAAAGTAAGAGTCGACTCTGAGTCGTTGATATGAATCGATAGACGAACGATGCACTTTCGTACGTCACTTGTCCAAGTTATTTGAATAAGATACGCCCACTCGTTGCATTAGGAGACACCAGGGAAAACATCATGTCGACGAGACGCTGCTGTGTTTTGAAGTGCGACGCAAAAGCAAACTTTTTTCATCCGCCCAGTGAGGAGCATTTGAAGACCGTGGCTACAGTTCATAACTATACCACAGAAGTATTATAGCCCGAACTCGTTCTGTGTTCGCGTCATTTTGAAGATGATTGCTTCACAAACCTAAATGCTATAAAGTATGAATTTGCGAGCCGATACTGAAGGAGGGAGGTTCAGTACCGAGTTTATTTGGATCAGCTTCCTTCTCCGAATCACAATCTGTAAGTAGGCTGTTGCTTTTATGTTTGTATCATGTTCTATAATTATTTTGTGTGTTGTGTACGCACAGGCACAGCGCAGCTTCTAGCAGCTAACTTAGGTCTTCAATGTCAATTGTATTGAAATATGTGAAGTGTTTGTCGTTGTTAATGGAGTTGTCACAGGGCTCTCGAGTGTCACGCATCACGCATTGAGCGTGACAGTCACTCATTTCGGTCTTTTGTCACGCTCTCCGGCCACACATTGTATTTCTCACGCTGATAAACTATTTGTAATATATTTAATATGCCGCAGTGCCCAAAACTCACTCACTGTGGAACCGGCAGGATTCAAGCGCGTCTCCTCCAGTGTTGCCAGGTCTGTATGCCTGCACTGTTTCCGCGGGTTGTTTGTGTAGTGCACGCTGGTTGACGCGATTGTTTTATCCACTGGAACATGATTGTTATTGAGGAAACACCCGGGAACGCTATTTGAATATTTTGGCCGTGATTGGGTTAGTTTGATGAGCAATTGGGCTGGTTTTGTTGTGCAGACCTGGCAACCCTGGTCTCCTCTGGTGTTGTTCGTCTGGTGTTGTTAGCCAATCAGAAAATAGCACTGTTGTATCTGGGTAAGCTCTAGCGCAACAACCAATGACACCCCGTCGGCTGGGTGTCTAACATATCACCACAGATTAGCGTCACGCAAAGGCGGGGTTTGGAAAAATGACTCGCTAAACGATTCATATGGGAGTCGGGTGAGCAAATCAGGTAAAAATAAATGCATATTATAAGACAACAAAAGTGTTTTTTGTCATTGCATGCTTGTAAAACTGTTGTTGGGGACTCCCAGAACAATATTAGGAACATTTTAAATGCCATAATAGGTACCCTTTAATATGATTTGATGCTCAAGTAACTTTTTTTATTTGATGAATATAAAGTTTAAAAGAGCAGCATTTATTTTAAACAAGACATTTGTAATGTTACAAAAGATTTCTGTCACTTTTGATCAATTTAATGCATCCTGGCTGAATTAAAGTATAGTTTCTTTCAGAAATACTGACCACAAATTGGTATTGTACTTTTAGTATGTTAGATAAAAAATGTAAAGATGGTCTGAGGTGAGACTATGCGGGTTTAATCTGATGCTACAATCTGGTTTAATGTGAAGACAGAAGAAGACTGAACTCTTAAAGGAGAGACCATCTCATTTATTGGCAAGACTTCAACATCTCTTCATCTTCCAGCCAGAACGTAATGACCCCGACCAGCCTCGTTCCAATGTTTATCACATTTTTCATCCACCAGCGCTGATTGTCTTCCACGGTTTAAATGAACAAGCAGAAAGACGTGAGGAAGGCCGACATCAAAGCAAATGAAAACCACGCTGTCCTCGGGAAGCTAAGCTTGACGTTTTGCGGATTGAAGAAACTTGCCATGGACAGGAGCCGGTCGAGAGGTTTCACATGTGTTCTGGTCTGGTGTGATTCCCATTTAAGTGCATACAAGAAAAAATATTTTTTTTTGTTTTTAAAGGGATAGTTCACCCCAAAATGTAAATGCTGTCAGTAATTACTCTCCCTCATGTTGTTCCAATCGCGTAAGACCTTCGTTCATCTTCGGAACACAAATTAAGATATTTTGTGATTAACCCTCTGGGGTCGGCCGTCACGCGGCCGTGATCTGCTCACTTTTTTTCTCATCAGTGCAAAAGAGACTCAAATTACTCTGTTGATTTTGATCTTACATGTAAGTGTTATACATCATTCAAAACTGTTAAATGTCTTCTTTTATTTGTGTACACTCATAATAAAAACAAAATGTTGTGTTTTTCGTAAAATAAAGAAAATGAACATGATGCGCGTTCTGCCGTCTCTCTAAATGTAAAGCTCATTCTGAAACGCGACAGAACATGACCTGTAACTCAGCTAATACTTGTCACTGTGACATGAAACATATGTCTTTACAACACTTTGAGTCTCTATTTTTAAATGATGTAAATCATATCAAAAACAAATATTCTCTGTTTAAGTAATTCGTATGAAAGCAAGGACGTACAGTTTCTCCAGCCTGACCTCATTAAAGTTAATGTGACCACGCCCGCGCGCAACAGCTGCTCGCATACTAATGAGCCATGTGGAGGAACGCAAACTGTTAACGACCTCAAAACAGATAATCCGCGACTTCAGTCTTCAGTCCTGCTCTTCACGTGTGCTGTGCTGTTTATCTTGGATTTACATCAGACGAGTTAGAAGAACACAATTTGATTATAAGAAGGATTTATAAGGTAAGACATGTCTTTGTTAGTAGCATGTTAGCAGCATGTTATTGTTGCATAAACTTGTAGCTACTAGTTAAACTGGTGCCAGACTAAAATGTACGTTATGAAATGTGATTGGAGTAAAACATGAAGCCTAATGCTAAATGTATATACATAAAAACATATGTTTGATAATTAAACAGCACGATACAGAAGGCTCGTATGATTGTGAATATTATGTTTAGACTTGTGTTTATTGTGTTTGTGGATATCTGCTCACACGAAGGTATGTATAATTATGTAAGAATATGCGATCGAGCCGGACCAAAAAACTATGAAACGTTATATAATATAACGTTTCATAGTTTGGTCCGGCTCGATCGCATTCAGTAAATGTTTGCACGCGCTGAGTTTGAGTCACGCGCGCTGTGGGTTTGAAAAGCAAAACAAACCAATCATTAGGCTTTATGGTTTTACTCCAGCAATCTCATCTCATAACGTTGTAACGAATGGAAACGTTTTAAGTAACATGATAATCTATATAGTTTTCTCTAATGTAGTGTTACTGAACTTTTTAGTGATTTATAGGCTGCCTAGCTGCTACAGGCTATTGTTATTATTTCATGCAGCCCTACATATGCCTACAACTACAAGGCACAACATATATTGGGAGTTCATATATGTAGTATATGTATGTATTTAGTAAATTTCATAATTTGAACCAGACAAATCTAAAATAGTTTCTCCTAATATCAGCATGTTCACAGCTGTTTTTTTGTTTTCTAAAAAAGGTTTTTACAGGGACCAGCACTGATGAGTCCAGCTGACATTCACGTGAGTCTCTGTACATGAACATGGTGAAAAATCAAACACCTTGGAGATGACAGGTATGTAACCTATATGTTTTAGGAATGGCACAAAGCTGTGTGACTGTCCAAGTCTCTGTCTTTAGATCAGTGTGTTTTACTAATGTGCTTTTTTTGCGAACAATCCGTTCATTGTGTAGCCTATCCCTAAATGCGTGCTGTCTATATGGGCCATAGATACTCGCAAATGTTCAGTTTTAGTTAGCCTATGACACTAATTATCATGCTTACTGCCTTATGCACTGTGAATACAGGTGTAAATGTTTGAAATGTAGCGATGTGTCGATCGCGAACGATCCGTTCATTGAGTGTACATAATAAATGCGTGCGTTCTATATGGGCCATCAACAGATACTCTGTTGTATACATAATGTATGCTAACAGTTATTTTGTTTTGTTTTTAGGAATGTGGCATCATGCTCTCCTTCTCCAGCACCTCGCAGAGGGACACGCAGGTCTCGTTCAGTTCTCAGTGCGATCGAGAATAATACTGAGTAAGTGCATAGACGTAATATCGTTTACATCGTCATAATGTAAAAGTTCCTATTATTGTGTGAAATTAATCCATGGTAATTAGTGATTGATAAGCGTAATAATAATACAGTTTCTTTGATTGTGTTATCAGCATGCATTCTATATGGGCCATCAACAGATGTTGTTGTTGTTGTTGATACTTTATTGATCCTTTGCAGGAAATTATATTGTCACGGCAGCTTTAACACTCAATAACAAAACATAATACAAAAAAAAACAATAATACCTATATAGAATATTCAGTAACAGATGCATATTCAGTACAGAATATTCAATAACTCTGTTGTATACATAATGTATGCTAACAGTTATTTTGTTTTGTTTTTTAGGAAATTGGCTGCATCACGTTCTCCTTCTCCAGCACCTCGCAGAGGGACACGCAGGTGTCGTTCAGTTCTCAGTGCGATCGAGAATAATACTGAGTAAGTGCATAGACGTAATATTTTACAGATGAAATGTAGCCTAATTGTGTTTACATCGTCATAATGTAAAAGTTCCCATTCTTGTGTGAAATTACAAATATGTCTTTTTTAAATCCATGGTAATTAGTGATTGATAATGATAATAATACAGTTTCTTTGATTGTCTTATCAGCATGCTCACACTTTTTCTTTCTTCTTTTTTTATAACAGATGTGACAATGTCCAAGCACCAGTTCCGAAGAGAGCCAAGGCAAACAAGCAGACGAGCAACATGCAGTCCACGCTGTCATGGAAAACAGAGACCGATGTTGACATGGTTCCACAGACACTGCGATTTCTTCCTGCACGGGAAACTGGACCGCAACTGAGCTCTGTAGACTCGCATTCGCCCATGAGTCTATTCAAACAGTTTTTTAAACCTGCGGTAGTTTTTTTTTAGTATTCTTTGAATAAAAATATTTTTTTTATAAAAAAAACAAGTTTGGTATTTTTATGTTTGTTTTTTTGAAAGGATGTGTTAAGTGATAGTAATGACTTTAAGTCTTTACATTCTTAGGAAAGAACGTAAATTCTATTTTGAATAAATGCTGTTCTTTTTAACTTTTTGTTCACCAGTGAATCATTCTTTGTTCAGGCTGCCTCAAAGCACCTTGATGGCCCATTAGCCATTGGGGGAGTGTCTTTAGTCTTCCCATGTGTAAATCACATTAATATTCATGGGCATTAACACTCCCACGCATACAGCACTGCTGACCCAAAAACTGATGTAAGAAATTCAAATCGTTATATTGATGTTTCTGAAAGAGTGGTCAGAATGATTTTCACTTCATTTTGAAGTAAAAATTCTAGCCTACAAGAATAGTAACTCAACAGTATTGTTTTCAACTATTCATTATGTGTTAAATGGCCTTATTGCAGTGACATTTTTTTTTCCAAAACGTACTAACCACGCATATTATTTTTTTTCTATAAAATGCAAACAAGTACATCAATTTTGCTCACATATTATTGTAGCAGAGTTTGTGCTGAATACAGCAAATTTATATGTTGGCAAATGGTATGTTTTAAGTAGCTGAAATAAGCACAAATGTCAGGGCATATCAAAACACCGAAAGAGCCCCAAAACAGCTCAGACCTCAGAGGGTTAAATCTGAGAGCTGGGTCACTCCTCCATAGGCTTCTAAGGGATTGAAACTTGCCAACCCAGAAAAGTTATTAAAGACATAATTAAAATAGTCTAAGTGACTACAGAGCTCAATCTTAAAGGATTAGTTCACTTTAAAAAAAACTTTTGCTGATAATTTACTCACCCCCAATGTCATCCAAGGATTTTGATGAAAACATTCCAGGATTTTTCTCCATATAATGGACTTCAATGGGACCCAAACGGTTCAAGGTCCAAATGACAGTTTTCTTTGCAGCTTCAAAGGGCTTTAAACGACACCAGACGATGAATAAGGGTCTTATCTAGCCAAACCATCGCTCATTTCAAAAATAAATAAAAACGTTTAAGTTTTAAACGCACAAATGCTCGCCTTGCTCTGTTCTGTGATGTGCGTTCGTGACCTTTTCAACGTAATTGCGTATCACGTGACGTCACACGAACGCGCATCACAGAACAGAGCAAGGCGAGCATTTGTGCTTATAAAACTTAAACTTAAACTTAAAAATAACTGCACTGAAACTGTCATTTGGACCTTGAACCGTTTGGGTCCCATTGAAATCCATTATATGGAGAAAAATTCTGGAATGTTTTCATCAAAAACCTTCATTTCTTTTCGACTGAAGAAAGAAAGACATGGACATCTTGGATGACATGGGGGTGAGTAAACTATCAGCAAAAGTTTTTTAAAAATTGAACTTATCCTTTAAGTTTATCAAGCGACGAGAATACTTTTTATGCGCAAAAAAACAAACAAAAATAACTACTTTATTCAAGTAATAATTTCCTTCTCTGTGGGCCTCGAGATTTCATGTAGTGTAACAGCGCAGAGCTTCTGGTTGAAACAAAAGTTTTTGTTTGTTTTTTGCGCTCAAAAAGTATTCTCGTCGCTTGATAAACTAAAAATTGAGCCACTGTAGTCATTTGGACTATTTTAACGATTTCTTTAATAACTTTTCTGGGCCGGCAAGTTTCAATCCCTTAGAAGCCTATGGAGGGGTGACCCAGCTCTCAGATTTAATCCTAAATATCTTAATTTGTGTTCTGAAGATGAACGAAAGTCTTACTGTGTTGTAACAACATGAGGGAGAGTAATTACTTACAGTATTTTCATTTTTGGGTGAACTATCCCTTTAAGGCTCCTGTCCAATATTTTATATTTACATACATATAATAAACACTTTCTGGAAGAGGAGGCCTGTTTCCCTGGCCAGAGCAACAACATCCAATGTTTATTTTGTATGTTCTGTACAGTGTGTGGAGCAACAATTTTAAATGGTTATTGCTTAGAAAAGACACACACTAACTTGGCCGAGCCAGCAGTCGAAGAGTTGTGAGGGTTTATGGCCAGTTCTGCTTATCCAAAGTCATTATTGCTGCTGGATGTTGAGAAATATTTTTATCAGTCCACCTTCACATCAACTGAGGCCACATAAATGACAAGGATCTTGTAAAGTCACCATGAAATCAAAACTGACATTTCTCGTAATTTTTAATAACTTCCCCTCCCTCTTACAGCATCTCTTCTCTTCACTGATGATGTGGGCGGGGCAACCTGTCAATCACATGAGATCCACCAATAGCAAACCACAACCGTCCAATCAAGCCTACATTTGTTCTTGTTCCAGAAGTGTTTCACTCAAATATACGGCATAATAGGAAAGAAAAGACGAGCATAACTTATTTTTCATGCCGACTTTAAGTGCTGTTTAACCCAGCTGTGAGGAATGACCTTACTGATTAAAAACTATGGTAAAAAAACCCATTATAACACAATGAAACATTTGCGATTTACTTGTTGACTGCAGAACAAAAATCCCTCTACATAAATTCAATAAATACAAAAAAGATTCAGAAAGACCAGATTAGATGGCCTTAAATTCTAGCTGTAATCATTGCTGGTAATTTTGTAGCATTATAAACTATGCAATGTGCAAAAGGAGTAACGCAACAATATCAGGGAACAACATTCTTGCAAGACAAGATGTAACAAAAGTCTGGCCATGTGTATCATTAATACTGTTCTTGATTTACTCTGCATTGCCATTTCATACGTTTCTATGGGTTATGAAACCAGTTGATGTTGACGGTGGGAACGTTCAAATGAAACCCAAACCACTGTCGAGTATACAAGAGCAGACGGCAGGATTAACCCCTAATGCCTATAAGCATGACAAATCAAATTTTAGGCTCTTTATCACGGTCGCTTCTATGTAAAATACTTGGTCTGAATAATTCACTCTAATTGGTGAAATCTGTGAGCGACGTGGTTAAAAGAGAAAGCTTGACCCTAATCCAACCTAAAGAGACACTTGAAATGCTGAACCAAAAACTGCAACTCAGACATTTTCCAGAACTAACAACAATGTTCAGAAATCAGATTATTTTAACATTCCAGACACTGTCCATAAACTGCAGGAGACTTTCAGGGAAAGTTGAATTTCGTTCCGCACTCTGTGGGTCTCATCATAGAGTTTAGATCATCATAGAGTTTAGATCAGCAAAGAGTTTAGATCATCATAGAGTTTAGATCATCATAGAGTTTAGATCATCATAGAGTTTAGATCATCATCATAGAGTTTAGATCATCATCATAGAGTTTAGATCATCATCATAGAGTTTAAATCATCAAAAAGTTTATATCATTATAGAGTTTAGATCATCATAGAGTTTAGATCATCATCATAGAGTTTAGATCATCATCATAGAGTTTATATCATCATAGAGTTTAGATCATCATCATAGAGTTTAGATCATCATCATAGAGTTTAGATCATTATAGAGTTTATATCATTATAGAGTTTAGATCATCATAGAGTTTAGATCATCATCATAGAGTTTAGATCATCATAGAGTTTAGATCATCATCATAGAGTTTAAATCATCAAAAAGTTTATATCATTATAGAGTTTAGATTATCATAGAGTTTAGATCATCATCAGAGTTTAGATCATCATCATAGAGTTTATATCATCATAGAGTTTAGATCATCATCATAGAGTTTAGATCATCATCATAGAGTTTATATCATTATAGAGTTTATATCATTATAGAGTTTAGATCATCATAGAGTTTAGATCATCATCATAGAGTTTAGATCATCATCATAGTGTTTATATCATTATAAAGTTTATATCATTATAGAGTTTAGATCATCATCATAGAGTTTAGATCATCATAGAGTTTAGATCATCATAGTTTAGATCATCATAGAGTTTAGATCATCATAGAGTTTAGATCATCATCATAGAGTTTAGATCATCATCATAGAGTTTAGATCATTATAGAGTTTAGATCATCATCAGAGTTTAGATCATTATAGAGTTTAGATCATCATCATAGAGTTTAGATCATCATCATAGAGTTTAGATCATTATAGAGTTTAGATCATCATCAGAGTTTAGATCATCATCATAGAGTTTAAATCATTATAGAGTTTAGATCAGAGTTTAGATCATCATAGAGTTTAGATCATCATAGAGTTTAGATCATCATCAGTGTTTATATCATTATAAAGTTTATATCATTATAGAGTTTAGATCATCATCATAGAGTTTAGATCATCATCATAGAGTTTAGATCATCATAGAGTTTAGATCATCATAGTTTAGATCATCATAGAGTTTAGATCATCATCATAGAGTTTAGATCATTATAGAGTTTAGATCATCATCAGAGTTTAGATCATCATAGAGTTTAGATCATCATAGAGTTTAGATCATCATCATAGTGTTTATATCATTATAGAGTTTATATCATCATAGAGTTTAGATCATCATATAGTTTAGATCATCATAGAGTTTAGATCATTATAGAGTTTAGATCATCATCATAGAGTTTAGATCATCATCATAGAGTTTAGATCATCATCATAGAGTTTAGATCATCATCATAGAGTTTAGATCATCATCATAGAGTTTAGATCATCATCATAGAGTTTAGATCATCATCAGAGTTTAGATCATCATCATAGAGTTTAAATCATCAAAAAGTTTATATCATTATAGAGTTTAGATTATCATAGAGTTTAGATCATCATCAGAGTTTAGATCATCATCATAGAGTTTATATCATCATAGAGTTTAGATCATCATCATAGAGTTTAGATCATCATCATAGAGTTTATATTCATTATAGAGTTTATATCATTATAGAGTTTAGATCATCATAGAGTTTAGATCATCATCATAGAGTTTAGATCATCATCATAGTGTTTATATCATTATAAAGTTTATATCATTATAGAGTTTAGATCATCATCATAGAGTTTAGATCATCATAGAGTTTAGATCATCATAGTTTAGATCATCATAGAGTTTAGATCATCATAGAGTTTAGATCATCATCATAGAGTTTAGATCATCATCATAGAGTTTAGATCATTATAGAGTTTAGATCATCATCAGAGTTTAGATCATTATAGAGTTTAGATCATCATCATAGAGTTTAGATCATCATCATAGAGTTTAGATCATTATAGAGTTTAGATCATCATCAGAGTTTAGATCATCATCATAGAGTTTAAATCATTATAGAGTTTAGATCAGAGTTTAGATCATCATAGAGTTTAGATCATCATAGAGTTTAGATCATCATCATAGTGTTTATATCATTATAAAGTTTATATCATTATAGAGTTTAGATCATCATCATAGAGTTTAGATCATCATCATAGAGTTTAGATCATCATAGAGTTTAGATCATCATAGTTTAGATCATCATAGAGTTTAGATCATCATCATAGAGTTTAGATCATTATAGAGTTTAGATCATCATCAGAGTTTAGATCATCATAGAGTTTAGATCATCATAGAGTTTAGATCATCATCATAGTGTTTATATCATTATAGAGTTTATATCATCATAGAGTTTAGATCATCATATAGTTTAGATCATCATAGAGTTTAGATCATTATAGAGTTTAGATCATCATCATAGAGTTTAGATCATCATCATAGAGTTTAGATCATCATCATAGAGTTTAGATCATCATCATAGAGTTTAGATCATCATCATAGAGTTTAGATCATCATCATAGAGTTTAGATCATCATAGAGTTTAGATCATCATAGTTTAGATCATCATAGAGTTTAGATCATCATCATAGAGTTTAGATCATTATAGAGTTTAGATCATCATCAGAGTTTATATCATCATCATAGAGTTTAAATCATTATAGAGTTTAGATCATCATCAGAGTTTAGATCATCATAGAGTTTAGATCATCATAGAGTTTAGATCATCATCATAGTGTTTATATCATTATAAAGTTTATATCATTATAGAGTTTAGATCATCATCATAGAGTTTAGATCATCATCATAGAGTTTAGATCATCATAGAGTTTAGATCATCATAGTTTAGATCATCATAGAGTTTAGATCATCATCATAGAGTTTAGATCATTATAGAGTTTAGATCATCATCAGAGTTTAGATCATAGAGTTTAGATCATCATAGAGTTTAGATCATCATCATAGTGTTTATATTCATTATAGAGTTTATATCATCATAGAGTTTAGATCATCATATAGTTTAGATCATCATAGAGTTTAGATCATCATAGAGTTTAGATCATCATAGAGTATATCATTATAGAGTTTATATCATCATAGAGTTTAGATCATCATAGTTTAGATCATCATAGAGTTTAGATCATCATAGAGTTTAGATCATCATCAGAGTTTAGATCATAGAGTTTAGATCATCATAGAGTTTAGATCATCATCATAGTGTTTATATCATTATAGAGTTTATATCATCATAGAGTTTAGATCATCATATAGTTTAGATCATCATAGAGTTTAGATCATCATAGAGTTTAGATCATCATAGAGTATATCATTATAGAGTTTATATCATCATAGAGTTTAGATCATCATAGAGTTTAGATCTCATCATAGAGTTTATATCATTATAGAGTTTAGATCAGCATAGAGTTTAGATCATTTTAAAGTTTAGATCATAGTGTTTTGATCATCATAGAGTTTAAAATAGAGTTTAGATAAACTTGAGTTCACACTTAAATACTGCTTGATGAAGACAAAGCATATCATATGCACTACTGTGATCTTGTTTTTCATCCTCACACGCACACACACACACACTTATCTACTCATTGTCCACTCATCTACCCCACACACACACACACACACACACACACACACACACACACACACACACACACACACACACACATGTTGTGTTTTCATGTTTTATGGGGACTTTCCATAGGCGTAATGGTTTTTATACTGTCGAAACTATATATTCTGTCCCCTTACACTGCCCCTATCCCTAAACCTACCCATCACAGGAGACATGCTGCATTTTTACATTTTCAAAAAACATCACTTAGTGTGATTTATAAGCTGATTTCCTCATGGGGACCAAAAAATGTCCCCACACGAACAAGGATTTCGGATATTGCCATCCTTGTGGGGACATTTTGTCCCCATAACGTAGGGTTTACCAGGCCACACACACACACACACACACACACACACACACACACACATACACACACACACACACACACCAGTAAACAATGCTGCGAGCGCCTGAATTCCTCAGCCAAGGCTGGACTCCAGCACAGGGTTCAGAGAGGACACAATCGGATGATTTGCATTGTTTCATTTGATACAAATAAAGCTTGTGGATTTTTTTAAAGCCTCTGCAGATCTTTTAATCCTCTAACTAAGTCCAGCAGTGGACTCTACAAACAAACTATTTAAAAACAAAAACACAGTGAAACTTCTTGAGTGTCATTATTAAACATTTGGGATTATGAACCTTTTTTTAAACAACTTATATGCTTTAGTTACTTGAACCGTGATTTGCTAGTCAGTTGCAGGTGTAATTAGGGGCGGGGCATTCTCATTCAGAGCATCTGATTGGACAAAACTCTGTGTAGTGCAGGATGAGTCATCTAGATTTTGGATCGATTTTGCAGAAGAGTATTATTGTATTCACCTTTTTTTTACTTGAATGTGAGAGGCATCCAGTGACTTTACTTGTCTGTCATGCTGCTTGATATTGCAAGCTTTTATATAGAAAAAGATATTTGTTATCAAATTATTTAAATATATATCCATAATCAAAAACACTGGTTTGTTGCACTAGCTGTTTTACTGTGCAAATAGATTTGACTGCCTTTTGTTATTCTTAATAACTAATGAATCAGAAGTCTGGCACATTCAAAGAAAATAGCTTACTTCCACGTTACAAAATAAGATATTTCAGCAAACATTTTTTGTCGCTTATTAAAGTCTTTTATACTTTCCTACTAATTATATGAAAAGTATACAGTGGCTGGAAGTTACCAGAAACAAATAAAAATAAAACAAATACATTTTTACACTCACTTTCTTTGAATCTGATGATGATAGAGAGATAAATGACTGACTTCATACCTCAATTTTGACTAAATGCATACAGAAGTTACTGTGTTTTGTCTTTATACAGCAGGACTGCAAATCTATCCCACCTAATTGATTATAAAATACAATATCATTATCCAAAAAATCACTAATAAAGCAATTCTTTTTTTCCCCTTTATAGCAGTGCAATACATTTTTGTTCTGTAACACTATAACACTGGCTGGAAGATAATTAGGTCTAAAAAACTATCATCATAAGTGTGACTACAAAAAATAATTTGCACATGGCAGCATAATGCTGTCACTTCATTTATTAAATTATGATATTAAATTGACCTAGTCCCTATTGGTTTCACAGCAAAATTCTGACAAATAAAATATTATTAATATATTATTATAAAATACAATATTTTAAACTGCATCTCATGATCAGAAACAGTTATTTACCTATGTTTTCCTCCATGTTACATATTGCACAATGCAGCATAATATAGTAGTTTTATTTAAATTATTAAATAACTCCATTGGTTTCACAGTAAAATTCTAGTGGAAAAGTATTTTATTGTAAGAAATTAACGTTGAATATTGTAAAATCCAAGGAATATTTGACATTTTATGCGACCTATAAAACATTAACCTGCACTATTACGAGATGTGTGGCCCACATAAGCAGTTGCCAATGCAAATAATACTTAATTAAGATAATAATGATTCCAGACCACTAATCTCCATGCATCGTCTTATTTGTCATCTTCGTTAAACAAGGTAAAAATGAGGTTTTGCAGGAACATTATCCCATAAACTTGGTTCATATTCATAATTGTATAGAATCTCATAGCCTTATAAACCAGATTAAGTTTCCCATCACATTAATGAAGTACGATAGCGAGCACCAGAGCTTTCTCGTCTCAGCGGGAGGCAGGCATGCAGAATAGCAGGTAGTGTTAGTGTTCTGCCAGTAAACATTTACTGGGAAATGTGCAGAAGTTCTTTTGTAAGGCAATTACGCTGCCTGCAAATTCCCTGATGTAATACTTTCAAATTGCTGGTTGAATGCAGTCAAACTCTGGAACACAAAGGCATGCAAAAAAATGTTACACAACAGTCTTCAGAAAGCAGACATATAACATTTATTTACAGTATCTCAATTTCCTTCAGACCTCCGAAGTATGAAGTGCATTTTTAAAGTTCACAATGACCTAAATATTTCATTTTGCTTCGTTTACAAGCTTAAGTTATGATCTGACATCCGTTTTAGTGTAAACTTCAGTTGCTCATTTGTCTTTGTGAAGAGACGTTTCATCAGTCGCTACAACAGTATGTGATTTAAAGCAGTGTGTTTTCATTATAGACACTGGTGAAGATAGACTGACTTGATTTAAGTATGAACACGGTCGATGATCACTCTTATAAACAACTATATTTAAATGTCAAACGACTAGAAAATCAGCTGCTGTTGAATTAAATGTTTGACATTTTCAGGTAACAGATTTCAGCATAACATTTGATGTGTCCTTGGGCCATAAATATTATGATTAAACAGTTTCCCTTAACATATCTCATGATATCATTAGTCAAAAGCTTAAAGAAAATATGTATAATTATATATACTGTATACAGGGCTTGACATTAACTTTTTACTCACTAGCACACAAGCCACTCTATGATGATCTAAACTCTATGATGATCAAGCCACTCAGCATGTTCACATCGATACCATGGGGAAAACGGACATATTTTTTATATTATCTCATAATTAGGCCGCTGTCACTTTAAGACCTGATGCACAGATCCATTATACTGTTACAAGTGTTTTCTTTATCAACTGTTTACGTTCACTTAAAACATAACTGACCGTGTTTATGTGAATTCTCATGAAGATTGGCATTTTGACATTATTTTGTGTGTATTTGGCGATTTAAGCGCAATAAGCTGCGAAAACAAACGCACTTTAGTACGGTTTAATTTGCACACAATTTGGATGCTAGCCCAAAATCTGCAGGAATGAGTAAAATTTTGCACAATACACGCAATCCCACAGCGAAACTCAAGCCCTGTAACACCAACAGAATTCATCCTGAGCAGATGAAACGAGTGAGTGAGCGGAGGCGGGTTTGTGTGTAGAGAGAAAGAGCTGGTATAGAGTGCCGAAGTTATGACGTCACTTTGTAGGACAACTCGGAAGCTAGCGGCGCATGGGTTCGCTCGGTCGAAAAGCTTTGCATTTCCCCCATAGATAGACTTTTGGAAAATCTCAAAAAAATAAGATGTGTGTTCAACAAAGAGTTGTGACCCTTACACGTTTGTCTATCAAGATAATCTTTACAAGTTAATCCAAAATGTATACATTTTAAGCCTAAATAAAGCCGTCAGATATAAAATGCTAACACAATAAAGTTTAAAAAACTACAAGTAGGTTATAACTGGTGTGTTTTATGTCATAGATCAAAACGTGAAAATATTAAGAGGCTTTGTCACTAACCACAGACCTTATTTCAGGCGATTTAGCAGAAACCCATTCAAAAAACCCATAGACTTTAGGGCGAGGGAACCGGACGTGCTAAAATGCTAACTCATTTCCGCCTTTTGGCCTACAAAGTGTAACGATCACCAGCTAGAGTTCCCTTGAGAGCCACCTGAGGGCACTCCACATCAGACTATCATTATTCACACACAAACTACATTTCCCATAACTCACTGCCTGGACTCATCATCACTGATCACATTCACCTGTACCTCATTATCACTGATTGCATTCACCTGTGTCTCGTCATCCTGCTAGTCTCAGTCTATTTATACCATCTTCATTCATTCACTCACCGCGAAGTCTTGTTTAAGTGTTTCACTGCATTTCTGAGCAATCTCATCTTGGTTTTGGATATCTTGCCTTGTTCCCTGGATTACTCTCTTGCCTCTGGTCCCTGTCCGTTTTGTTCGTTTCTCTGTTTTGGACTGCCTGTCTGTGTATGACCCTTGCCTGTACACTGGATTACGCCTCTGGATTGCCCTCAAATAAAGCTGCATTTGGATCTTAACCCTCTCCTCAGAGCAGTTTTGTAACACAAAGTGACGTCATAACTTCGGCACTCTATTGTTTATCTATTCTGCGGAAAATTAGTATTGGAAGCGTTTCAGATATTTTAGTATCTATGTATAGAAAAATTTATATTTTTGACAACACTACATTGCACTTAATTTATTATTTCAGATTCCTTTTTAAAAGACTACAAATGAAAAAAATATTAATATATTCATATATATATATATATATATATAATTGATGATGTAATTACAATCTTTATTTGAACACAATTTCCTCTATTTTTATCGCTACCGTAGACATAGGTGTTTAAAGTAACACCAAGTAACTTTTCCTCTTCGGTCGCCCTACTGGTTGGAAACGAAATTGTCCATTGCCGCTGTCGTAAATAATTTAGCCTACCGTCGCACGCACGCTCGCTGTTTACCCAGCACCGGCTTTAGAATGAACGATGTCCACAGACAAGGTAGAGTATGTTACATGATTTCATGAAAGGATGATGTATTGTGACATCAGAAACGAAGAAAAACGAAATAATGACTATTGTAGCGCTTGACGTAAAGCAGTCAAATTTTGTAGTTCTTTTTGTGGTTGGGTTACTACCCGAACCCCGAAGTTACATAATGCCAGTAAAAGCGATACAGACCCCGTCAGGCTATGGTAGACGAGTCATTAACTTATTTTAAGTCGATGTACCATCACAAGGTCTTGGAAATATATTATGAAGGTTGAAAAAGTACTTGGTGTTACTTTAAATCCAAGCATAATATTTTATCCCAGTACTTCCAGCCCGATCTCATGAAAATACGTATCTATACAACGAATATTATTTGCCATTTATACGCCAAAAATAGTTTTCAAGTGCATACACACTTTATGGCGTGTAATACGCACACACTCCACACCAAGAGGTTTTCAGTGCGTAGCATATGCACACAAAAAAACATTTTTGGCGTATAAATTGCACGAGAAATAACACTCGTGGTCTAGATATGCACTTTCATGAGATTGTGTTATACTTCTGTGATCATTTGAATAACCTAACAGAAATAATGATTGAAAAGACTGCCTGTTTCATATCTATTCGTGACAACTGCTGTCTCTAGGGTCAGAACGCAGGTCTGGTTCACAAACATGCATTATCGTAAAATTCTGATTAAAAATAAACTGCTGCATTTATTAACTCATATTATACCTTGAAAACCTACATCTGACTAAAGTATATAAGCCCATGCTGTATAAAGATGAATCTCGTTAGCATGCATATTTCAATAAGACCGTGAACAGAACTTGCTTCAGTAATAGTTCAGTAATAAACACTGGAGCTCTCCAGACTGAACTGATTTCGTGGCGTGCCGACTAAACCGGTCTAAAGGCTCCGATCGCCACAAAAGGTTTAAGTTTGTTCAAGATCCTCTTCGCAAGTCTTTCCAAAAGAGCTGAAGGAGACAGAACGCTCTCATATAATTTACTTTGGAGAGTTTATACGAGCCGCGACTCCATTGTTCCGTCACACATTCTGGACTCTTTATGACGCCGAAGATCTATAGCAGCGCAATTAACGACTCGCAAATGAATTCCAGAGAAGATGATTAGATGACAGAGAATTAACAAGGATGTTGATATTTCTGGCACAAGGATCAGGGAGAAACACACAAAGCGAAGTGGCCCAATTAGTGGGTGTTTAGCCTGGAGGTGGAGCCCTGAGGGGGGGGTCGGGCCCCGAGGACTCGTTGTCATAGTTACTAGCGTGTCACCGAGGGCCCTTTCACGCTTTCATTCTCCGTTCTGTTCTTCTCCCTCTCAATCACCACCACAATTAGACACAAAAACACAAGTCTCTCTCTCTCTCTCGCTTTCTCTCTCCAAGGCCAAACTCTCTGTTTCGGTCCCTCGAGGGGAGGCTGAACGAAGCAAAAAAGTGTGTTTTTTATGAACACTGAGCTGAAGTGGAAAGAAAACTTTGAATGTTCTTTTCATTGTTTGTTTTCTTACCCTCACAGTTTTTCCCCTCCTCTAAGTTGATCTGTTCTTTTTGTCTAGGATTACATAATGGTGCCATCCATTCCCATTAAGAGGTGTTGCTTCCTAAAGCCGACAGAACGGGGAGGCTTTGTGCGTTTTACAATCCGATGATGCTTTCGGAGTTTCTAGTGTACTGTAGTATTGTGACGTACACTCTAAAAACTGCTAGGCTATTTCAACCCAACTTTGGGTCAAATACGGACAAACCCAACTGTTGGGTTAGATTTTTACATCACTGTACATTTTTAACCCAAGTTTGGGTTTGTCCCTATTTGACCCAAAGTTGGGTTAAAACAACCCAGCATTTTTTAGAGTGTATGCATTTGCATCTTTAGTATGTGGAATATTTTTATTACAGTAATTATAACATTTCCTTACATTTGGATGGTACCTGGAATCTTAGTCAAGGCATTCAACAATTGGGTATATTGGCTAAAAAAAACACATCACAAAATATTTTTTGAAACAGATATTACATCCAAAAATATAAGAGATAGAAAAAAGGGACATAAAAGTAAACAATTGTAGTAACAATAAAGTATGTTGCAAGGCAATGTCAGCCAACCCAATAGTACAGCTTTTTTTTGTAAATTCAGTAAGCTATATAGTTATAATTTATTACTCTGCCTGTAGTTTGGGTACCAGATCCAATCCGTTTTTTTATTTTTTTTTTGTATGTGGAATATTGATTGCAAGATTGATTAAATTTCCACAAACTGGTTCTTTTAGATTATACGTTTCAAAAGCGATTCTGCGGTTTGTACATCACTGCACAATGAAATTAATCTCTAACGTCGCAGAAACTGTCAAAAAATGTGAAAAACTGTCCTATGTGAATAGAAATTTCTGATCATTATTGTCAGTTTCATTCTGTGTTCCTGCACGTCAAATTCTATTTAGCACAAGATACTACACTCTAAAAAATGCTGGGTTGTTTTAACCCAATTTTGGGTCAAATATGGACAAACCCAGCCATTGGGTTACATTTTTAAATTACACTTTTTACCCAATGTTTGAGTTTGTCCATATTTGACCCAAAATTGGGTTAAAACAACCCAGCATTTTTTAGAGTGTATACATTCAAGTTTAGCTGATATTATAATACAATACAGTGGATTTATTCTATCCTTTAAAACTATATAAAAAAAAATAAACTAGTCAATAGCTGCCAAACTATCAATTTATTTACATCTTTCAATAGAAATTGTTTGCATGTTTAAATACAATTTTATTTCATACACTCTAAAAACTGCTAGGCTATTTCAACCCAACTTTGGGTCAAATATGGACAAACCTAACTGTTGGGTTAGATTTTTACATTACATTTTTAACCCAACGTTTGGGTTTGTCCCTATTTGACCCAAAGTTGGGTTAAAACAACCCAGCATTTTTTAGAGTGTACAAGTTAGTAAGCATTTTTTCAGTCTCAGGCATGCAGTCAGTCTGTGCATGAAGAAAAAAACAAAGCAACGTCCATACATTTTTAATGCATATTATCTCATCTAAACTGAGAAACATTTCATATTAATATAACGCACTTATCTTAGCCTATTAGCTCAGTGTGAAGACTGATTTCACTTCTAACAGCAGTAGACGACAGTGAAATGTGTCTAAAGCTTCAGGGAGCGACTCCTGCGGGTCAAACGCGCTGAATAGTCTGCGTTTCGAGAGTAATGCTCCACTGTGCTTTATGGACTCGGTCGGCCAGTTGGCTCGCCACTATGCAAATCCAAGCTTGAAAGAAACACCACCCTGAAGTCTTACAGAAGCAAGCCCTCGTGTCTTACATCTGATGCTTTACTCTCACATGTGTTTAGATGGAGAACTGGCTTCTGCTTCTCATACACTGCAATGACAACAAAAGGAGACTTTTGAACACGTCTTCTTCTGAGAAAACGGCGTAGGTTTTCAGATGAGACCCATCAATGTCTGAAACAGCCCAAAATTGCCAAGATGCTAAAGTTTTTATTTTATTAACAAAAATATCAACATACAAACTCTTGTAGGGAAAAGCCAAGATACTAAAGTGTGCAGTCAATATACAAACTGACAGATTTCTATTATTTCATCCGAGACCAATTCTTTAGGAGTTTTTATATGTTTCCACAATGTATAAAAAAAAAAAAACTTCTGACTCAGAGTTGCAACTTCTCTATTCGTCAGAGTTGTGACTTTATTTCTCAAAGTTGAAAAGTGATTTCTCATCAGTTGCGCAGTCATTTCTCAGTGTTGCGATGTCATTTTGTTTGGAGTTGTGACATCATTTTTCAGTGTTGTGATGTCATTTCCTACAGTTGTGACTTTATAACACACAATTGCGAGTTTATTTCTAACAATTTCTATAGATATAAAGACGCATTTCTGAGAAATACAATCCGAATAGCGAGATATAAAAGTGCAATACATAGTTCCTACATGACGTCACAACATTTACCACAGCATTTGCCGACCCGGCGCCATTTCTGTGGGCAGAATATTAGAAGAAGAAGCTGAAACGAGTTAATTTTGTGATAAAAAGTGAAAATGGCCATCTCCTGCTGGGTCAATGGATGTTCAAATCGTGCCGGAGGTTCAGTTACATTTGGATTTTACAGTATAACCGTCATTAGACTTCATGAATGTGAGAAGACTAAGCTTTTGTCAGAGCAGCGACGGAGGTTATGGAAATATTCTAAATTTGCTTGTAAAACTTTGCAGCTTATGCCATCAAAGATGGCGTCTCCGGGGAGGTCATGTGACATTAATTGGCCTTGGAACGATCTATTCTGAAAAAAAAAGTCTAATTTGTGAAATATGAACTCGCAATTGCAAGATACAGTGAAATAAAGTCACAAATTACCTATTTTAAGTCTTAAATGAACCATGCATGAAAAGTAAATTCAGTTTCCTAAACTATAAAAAGCTGACTTCTAAAAGATAACATTTAAAATGGAATTTTTCTAGAGGTTTGCTTACAATTAGAAGTTGGTTTAACCATAAAGTCAAAGTAATCTTTTTTGAGGAGGAAAAAATTCTCTGTTTTCACTAACACTGAAGTGTAGGTGGCTCTACTAGTTACATCATGTTGAAGGTTTTCTTGGCTCAGTGTTAGTTTTGTGCAATCTATTCCCTCATTGGTTATATAAGCCCCCAATGCCGAGAACTGCAATATACATACAAAATAAATGTGGAGATCAAATGCGATATTTTATACTAGGTCATTGTACAAATCAATAGTTGCACACCTGCACCAAAGGAACAGTATATTTAAAAAAATAATAATTTGTTCCAGTAGGAAGAACAGCTCAGCAGAATACTGTCAGATAACATTACAGGCGAGATGGAAATTCCCTTAGGAAGACTGTAAACACCATTATACCTCTGTAACAGTGTGAAGCTCACCTGACATCCTAGAAGCAGATCTGACACACACACACACACACACACACACACACACACACACACACACACACACACACACTCCAAAGCCTAATCCTATTAAAGCGGAACTAGGTATTACTGAGATCTAAAACCATCCCGCCCTCACAAGCTGTGAACAAATGAAGAGTAAAGTTAAGGAACACCTCCAAAGCTTCTGGACAAAAGGGCAAAACTGGAGATTAATAATAACACACGGCCGGAGCATTGCTTGTGCGATAAACAGCTGCATATCCATTAGATAGGGAATATGTAGAAGGCAGCTGAACGGAGCTGAAGGATATCAGATGTTAAATATATCCAAAGTTCGTTAGGAGTTGCAGAAACTTGATGGCGTGTCTGATTAAAACACGGGACAAATACCAGTCCTTTGCTCTCTTTTATTTCAGTTCAGGATGATTAAGTCTTGGGTAATTCACATGACAGGAAATGCATAGATTCACATGGAGTTAACGCATCCTAAGGAAAGGACTCAAAGGACATGGTTGGGTGCCCATTCAAACACCCACACCTCACCAATGCAAAAGAAACAAAGGAAGGAAATGAGGCCTACTTATAGACCTTGACCAAGGGGTGTATGGGTAATGTAGTGCACTAAATTTAGTATTGTAGTTTGCTTGGAATTCTGGGATAGGTAGTACGCATATATATGGAGAAACAAAAAAAGGAAAGAAATTAAAGGGCCAAATTCACAACAGCCGCCCCCAAATACAGTCATGTATTTGCTATTACTCATTTATTTCTGGTAATGGAATCAACTTAGCAACTGGACGTACATACATCTTTCCATTAATGGCAATCTCAGCTACTCTGACCCGTCCATCCTGACTAGGTAAGAGACGTACTACCCTGCCAAGGGGCCATGATGCTCTTGGAAGTTGAGAATCAATGACTAACACGACAGCAGAGTCATTTAGATTAGGTTGTTCTCGATTCCACTTATGACGGAGCTGCTGACCTGGTAAGTAATATCGGATGAAGGATGTCCAAAACTGGTCAACGAGGACCTGGCTGTGGCGCCATGATCTGCGGCCAAGGAGCTTAGTATTGGCATAAGTCACCTGAGGTAGAGAAGAATCTCGCCGCCCCATGAGGAGGAGATTTGGAGTGATAGGGTCGAGGTCGGAAATGTTTGAAGAGGCGTAACCAAGTGGCTTTGAATTTAACACTCCTTCAGCCTCTGTCAAAACTGTCCGTAGGACTTCCTCTGATACTGTTTGACTGCCAAGTACCACCCGTAAAGCTGTTTTAACTGAATGGACCTCTCTTTCCCATGACCCCCCAAAATGAGGAGCTTGTGGTGGATTAAACTTGAATTTAATCTGCTGATTTTCCAACTTGACTTGTAACTCAGTGGTGAGATTCTGGAAAGCTTCCTTTAACTCTCTTGCAGCTCCACGGAAATTACTTCCTTGATCACAAAGAATCTCATATGGCCTACCTCTCCTGGAAATGAAGCGGCGTAGGGCCATTAGAAAGCTGTCCACATCTAAACTGCTCAACAAATCAAGATGCAGACATCGAGTGGTCTGACACTTAAACAGAATGCCCCATCTTTTCTCCGTTCTACGGCCAATGTTGACATGGAAAGGGCCAAAACAGTCCATTCCAGTGGACCAAAAGGGAGGTTTAAACAACCGGAGCTTGGAGAGTGGAAGATCTGACATTTGAGGGATAGATGGCTTAGCTCTCCACTTCCTACATTGCAAACAAGACCACTGATGTTTTTTTACGGCTTGTCTTCCTCTAATTATCCAGTAATTGCGCCAAAGTTCTGAGAAAACTCTCACTGGACCAGGATGGAAAAGTTTGTCGTCACAGTCCTTGATAATTAAATGGGATAATGGATGTTTGGGGTCGAGGACGATTGGATGAACCATTCCAGGTTCCATATCCTCCACACGTCTGAGCTTACCGCCCACTACAATAAGTCCCGTCTCTTCATTGAACTCGGGAGAAAGTGTAAGGAGACAACTTTGAGGTTCAATGGGCTTTCCTTCCTTTAAACACTGGTACTCAGTGGGAAAACTTTGTTGCTGGGCTTGTCTCAAAAGGAGGTTTTGGACTGAAGAGGCGTCACAGTGGTCCTCCCTATGTTGTCGCAGTAACTTATTTGTTGCGAACTGTAACTCTGACCATGATTTGAAACCGGCAGGATCTGGGAGTACAATATCATCCAATTTTGTTAACCCACAGAAGAGTGGTTTACGGAGCTCAGGATCAGGACTAGTAGATACTAGATTTTTGGGCCATTCATCTGGAAGAAATTTCAGAAACGTTGGACCTTGTCGCCATCTATGATCAGGTTTGGCTAGCTCTACAAGAGTTTTACCTCTCGTAATGTCATCTGCTGGATTCTGTACAGAAGGAATATACCATGATTCATTAGATGAGTCATGAGGAAGTTCCACTTTGGACACATAACCGGACTCCTCCAACTTAGCGATTTCTTTGTCGTACACAGCAGCAGTTTTAGGGTTTCTTTGGAGGCGTCGCTCGATACATCTGAAAGAAGACATAACTGCATTTGGTGGAGCTTCTAACTTTATGGCGGAATCAGCACGCAATAAAGGAGTGGCATATCTTTGCACACCATCCACATCAATTCTTTTAGACTTGGATGCCAACAAGTCCATAGCTTCTTGATCCTGCTTGGACCTAGTAATGACTTTCTCATTTCTGAAAGGAAGGATGTCCAATTTCCATAATTTCTCCACATCATGGCAAAGTTCTTCTAGTGGATCAGCGATGGTAAAAAGACACTGCATCTCATCAGTGTTAGGAATCGGTATTGGGCCTTGAAGTACCCAGCCTAGCCTGGTCTGGATTGCGGCTGGGGATTTAGGAGGCCCGAAATACACCTGATCAATGGGATTTATCAGGTGTGGGTAGTCTGCACCAATTAGAACAAGTGGTTGGACATTTGAGAAGGCTGGAAGGGGTAGGTCTCGAAGATGTCTGAAACGTCTCTGCAAGATCTCAACAGGATACGTCTGTTCTGCCAGTCCCAATCTGGCAGCAGAAAAGGCATTGGAAATGGAATACTTCTTTTCTGGATTAGCCATGGAAGATATTTCAAAGCTTACAGAAGAGCCTTCAAGTGCAAGGGTATCTTGACGTACAGTTCTAACAATTAGGGGCTCAGTTACCCCCTTGAGGCCCAACGACTCAGATGCTTGAGGTAGCAACATGGTACGTTCTGATCCATCATCCAGGATGGCATAGGTTCGCAAGGATCTACCTTTATGATGGAGAAGTACTTCAACAACTTTAAGCAGTACCTTGCCAGAACCTCCAAGGCGACTAAGATAGAATGTACCGTTATCTTGGTCACGACAATTAACTCCATGAAGGATACCAAGATGTCTGCCTTTGCACTGTGGACAGGGTTTTTTCAAATCACAGTTGGCAGCTAGATGGTTAAGCCCACATCTCCAACATCTATTGTTTTCTCTAATCCATGCATCCTTCCTGCTGTCTTCTAGAGATCTAAAAGTGGGGCACAGGCCAATGAAATGATCTCTACTGGAACAATATGCGCATGAATATTTGGAACTCCATTCTCCATCGCTCACATTCTGGGGTTGCTTATTAGTGGATCTTGGCACAACATAATTACCGTTGCCTCCGTACAAGACTGTTCGAGTGTTAACGTAGGTCTTTGGTTGAGGTTTACTCAGGAGTGGTTTTGGAAAGTCACTAACCTGGTCAGCTATTGCTTGACACTCAGCCTCCTCTTGGAGCCAAGCGGAAAAGCTAATCAGGTTGTAGCTTTGACCCTTTAGAATCGTACGAGCATAACGGGCAAAGTTGGTCACATGCTCTGTGGGCAGTTTACTGAGTAATTGCTGTACGTGAGAAGCGCAGGATAATTCTGACTTAACTTGGTCTTGGCCCAAAGATTGGAGCATGCCAACCAAAGCTCGAACCTTTAGTGCGAAGCTACTAAATGCTCTGCTGTCACCTGGTCTCACCCTAGGGAGAGCTAGAATAGCTTTGATTTCTCTCAAAACTAGTTGGTGAGGTTGACCATATTTCTGCTGTAGTGCAGAAAGAGCCATGCTGTAAGGCCTAGGATCATTCGCATAAGCTAAAGCTAAATCACGAGCTGGCGAAAATTTTAAGTGATCCAGCAAGATATGGAATTTGTAATGTTCTGGCTCATGGGGTGACAGTAAATTTGTCAAAGCTAGCTGCAACATTGCAAATTCTTGGGGATCGTCATTTGCCAAGAAAGGAAAGGAAGGTCCCTGGACGCGAGAAGTAGGATAGGAAGGAACAGGATATGATGCATAATATGGTTGGGAATGTGGATAAGGATGAAGTAATGGAACTGCAGTTGTCTGGGTAGTGGGAACAATTGGTTGAATATATGGAGCAGGAGGTTGTACAACATCATTCCCTACCTGACCTACAGACTGTGGTTGCATATGAGGGCCTACATTAGCTGAGGATACATGAGGAATCGACAAACTAGAAAATGGTCCTAATGGCTGTGAATACTGAGAAGCATACCGAGGCTGAGGAGGTAAATGTGCTAATGTTACTTGCGGGGATAACAGAGTACGAACCATGGAAGGGGGAAAAGGGCTACGTAGTAAACCTGGCTGTGGTGAACCAGTTGGTTGCACCAACACCGGGGATGTTTGCACTTGAGGGGACTGACAATTAGAAGGCCCAGGAACCAATGGAAGAATAGAAGGTTGTAACATACTAGATTGTAGTTGTGATGTTATATCACGTGTGTGCGTATGTTGGGGTGGACTACGTAACAATGAGGAAGGAGGAAGAGGCAGAGAACTAGGCCTACTGAATGGAAGCAGTGAAGGAACAGTTGAGGAATTACATTTCTCACATGTAGATTTCTTTTCAGCTGTCTTAATACATGCACACAATTCTTGAACAATAGATGGATTAACCAAGGCATTATCATCATCATCATCATCATAAGCATCATCAAAAGACTCAGAAAATTCAGAATGTCTAGAAGAAACTATTAACTGTGACATTTTAGACATCATCTCACCAACCATACTCTTAAGTCCAAGTATTTCTTGTTTAACGTCCATATCGAGGGAATCATGTTGATACTGTTCACGATGAGCAGATGAGTATCCGGCAGGTCTTAAAGAAGATGGATTTTCATACTGGGTTCGGTGATGATCACTTACAACTAGTGTTGGTGAGGGAGGGGGAGAAGGAGCACGTTCTCTCACCATACAATCAGCAAAACGGGCAGGAGGTCTTCTCCGTCTTAGGCTGCGCCGGATTGCAGGTCTTGCATGGTAATCCATTCCACCAAATTTCTACCTCCGGCTCGAAGGACCATATGAAGGATATCAGATGTTAAATATATCCAAAGTTCGTTAGGAGTTGCAGAAACTTGATGGCGTGTCTGATTAAAACACGGGACAAATACCAGTCCTTTGCTCTCTTTTATTTCAGTTCAGGATGATTAAGTCTTGGATAATTCACATGACAGGAAATGCATAGATTCACATGGAGCTGTTTCACACGATGTAAATGGACAGGTGTTAATGGATGGACAGGATGAACGGGATGTACAAGATGGTCTTTAGTCACTACAAACAATACAATAAAGAAAATCAAGCTCAGATAATTCAACAATATACATATCATAAATATACTCAATCCAAACAATTCAAATATTAAGATATCTTAAAAATATCTTAACGCATCCTAAGGAAAGGACTCAAAGGACATGGTTGGGTGCCCATTCAAACACCCACACCTCACCAATGCAAAAGAAACAAAGGAAGGAAATGAGGCCTACTTATAGACCTTGACCAAGGGGTGTATGGGTAATGTAGTGCACTAAATTTAGTATTGTAGTTTGCTTGGAATTCTGGGATAGGTAGTACGCATATATATGGAGAAACAAAAAAAGGAAAGAAATTAAAGGGCCAAATTCACAACAGGAGCATTAATCTGCATTATAAGACTGAGCAACTGGTACTTTTCCATCAATGCCATTCACTCAAGACTAGGAATATTCCACAATAATCTGCCTTTTTAAGGGATAAAATGTCTGAGAAAGCATAACAGAATGAATTAAAGAGGTGCCAACAACTCAAAAGACATTCATATAATACAGGGGCCTTTGAAAAAGTGATTTCTTTCTGATTTCTGGAAAAAATGCATTTAAAGTAAATCAATTAAATTTAAAAATGAAATATATTATATATAATAAATAATGAATATATACATATTGATGCTTGATTGACACCTCTCATTAGCATGTTGCACGAAGGAAAAATAAATATGCAATTAAATTCAAAAAATATGTTAAAAGAAAAACAGAAATATAGATTAAAAAAATTACTTTCAATTTTGAATTTTCTCAACCATTTATTTATGTTTTATGCTCTCTTTTTTTATTATTAATGGGGCATCTATCTATTTATTTAATTATTGGTTTATCTCCTTGCACATTTATTTATTTATATATGTATTTATTTATGCAAGAATATGTGGATTTATTAATTTATTTATTTGCATATGTATTGTTTTTGCAGGTTTTGTCCTCTATAATAAATATTTGTATGAAATATAAATAAATAAAAATAATTACAATAAATACAAAAAATAACAACAATAAATACACAAAAAATAATTAACAAATATATAAAAATAACAAAAAAATACAATATATAAATGTATAAAAATAGCTAAATAAATATATAAAAACAACAACAATACATGTATCAAACTTACTGAATAAACATGAAATAAATAAATATAGAACAAATAAAATAAACACACACACACACACACAGGTATTTTGAGCACTGTTGTGTGTCCTGCAGAGGGCGCTGTGTGCAGTGAGTCACTGAGTTTAGCGTGTGGAACGCAGTTTCTGACTGTGAACATGTTGTTCCCATCCAAGTAGTTTGTGAAGTCTTTGTGAGAGGCTCTATATAAGTCAGGTGCTACACTAAAACACTGAGATGTTACTGTAACCCAGAGGATTTAGGAGTATGATTAAGAGATAAGCTAATGTGGATGAAAAAACGTGGGCTATCACTGATACCTGCAAACACACTGAGACGGTTCAGTAAACACTGTAGAAACTTGAGTTCTCTGAGTCACATCAGTCAGAATATACTGAGATCCACTGGTGTCATGTGTTTATTCATTTTCTAAGACACTGATTGCCATATAATCCAGAAGCAGAAACGATCATCTTGAGCTGGGCTCCTGAGCAGTGTTTTAGTGATGGAGCACTGCTGACATCTTCTGGAGGACTTCAGAAAACATACAGCTGTAATATACAAGAAAAGGCCACAAACATAAGGCCTCTGTGGAAATATTAATGTTTTTAGGTATTGATGTTTTCCCCATATTTTCAATCACTCATTTCATTGGGTTTTAGAGTTAAAGGAAATGTCTGTAAACTTACAAGATAATGTCCTGGCAAAAAAATGTACAATTTTTATTGCATTTGAAAGTGCTAATTGTACAATGTTACACATTTATGCGACATCATCAGGTTGCATGCTTAATTTAGCCAATGGTGTTTTTAATAAAAATGGTTATTTTGCATCCGATTTTGAGTTAAAACGTCTAAAAATTTGGGAGTTCAGTTCAATGAGTCGAGAAGGAGATGTTAATATTACTTCTGGTGCATGTGTCACAACTGACAGTATGAGTAAAGAAGTGTTTTCTTCCTACAAGACGTACTGGACTAGAGATTGCCATGGTTTATTCGAGCTGCTTGAAGAGGTTTTACTGCATTAGACTATAGATAAATGTGGACAATCAACACTGAAACACTGCAAGTCTAGAAGCAAGTCCGTGAAGCTCGCCGGACTGAAGAAATGTGGAGCTTTTCAAAACATTTCAAAGATTACACATGGAAAGTATTAGTCAAACTACTCATATTTGAAGACTCTCATTCTAATGGAAACACTGTCCTGATGATCGATATCAGTTACAAACCGTGCAAATCAATACTTTCATTTTAAGTCAAAAACACTCACATATTTGGAAAAATAAACAAATGCACAAGAGATACTCATTCAAAATTAATAACATGATTATAAAGAAAGTCCTCATGATGTATAAGCTTACGTGTACTAAAATAATGAGACCAACTTTGCATGTTTCCCACAACACTAGAATTAAACAAGATCTAAAGTAATGAAAAGTGCAGATAGGAGAGCTAAAGTCAGGCTCTCGAGGACTGAAAACAAAAAACTGAAAATAAGAGAATTTTAACAGGAACAAACAAAAACGAAGTTTAGTTGTTCTGAAAATGAAAAAAAACACTAGAGCAATTTTTTTTAAATAATTGAACACTATGTTGTCAAAGTTAGTATCCTGGATTTATGTAGCTATATCAGTCACTTGCATGTGTCATTACATTAACATTTTAACTAAATTAAGCTGATCAGCAAGAGTCAGAGATGTGTGTTATGTCCATCGCATTACATTTTCATCAACTTAAAAGTGTATTGTACTGTTAATGTGGGCACTCAGTTTGTCCTGTTGTTTAATTGCTGTAAGCTTTCTGCTTATATAAATAAATAAGTTTTCCATTGATGATTGGTTTGTTAAGATAGGACAATATTTGGCTGAGATACAACTATTTGAAAATCTGGAATCTGTAACATTGAGAAAATCGCCTTTAAAGTTGTGCATTTATGTTCGCGATTGTGCTACATTCACTCACAAAAATAAATGTTTTAGTTTTATACATTTATGGTAGGACATTTACAAAATATCTTCATGGAACATGATCTTTACTTAATATCCTAATGATTTTTGGCATAAAAGAAAAATTGATAATTTTGACCCATACAATGTATTGTTGGCTATTCCCACAAATATACCCGTGCGACTTAAGACTAATATTAGATTCTTCTCTGCTCCTCAAATACATAACCTAGCCATCATGTTTTTTGAGTAAAAAACATCTATTCGAACAATCTGTTCTTTATTCACTCTTGCAAACATGCAGAGTGTACATTCATTCAGTCTGTGTTATAAGCGTCACACACTTCTGCTGATCGTTTGAGGATCCAATGGAGTTAAGCTTTCGTCAAAAGCTCTTTTCAGTATGAAGTTCTATTCAAGCTTTTATAAAGTATGGGTATATTAAAAAAAAAAAAAAAAAACAACAATCATCATTAACAAGTATTGTTCCCCCTAATCAAACTGTTTTCAGAACTGTAATCTTACAGAAGCCATCTCCAGCCTTTGCTGAACTGCTTGAGTGAACTCAAAATTTGGTTGGATCTGAATTTTCTCTCTCTAAATGATAACAAGACTGAAATTGTTGTGTTTGGTCGTGAGGTACATTTTAATGTCTGTGTAGATGCTCTTGGTATTTTAGGATCCCATGCTTGACCTTTTACCAAGAATCTGGGTGTGATTTTTGATAATGCTTTTAAATTTGATAAACAGATTAGTTCTGTTGTTAAAGGAGTAGTTCACTTTTTAAAAAACTTTTGCTGATAATTTACTCACCCCCATGTCATCCAAGATGTCCATGTCTTTCTTTCTTCAGTCGAAAAGAAATGAAGGTTTTTGATGAAAACATTCCAGGATTTTTCTCCATATAATGGACTTCAATGGGACCCAAACGGTTCAAGGTCCAAATGAGTTTCAGTGCAGCTTCAAAGGGCTTTAAACGACACCAGACGATGAATAAGGGTCTTATCTAGCGAAACGATGCGCCATTTCGAAAATAAAACAGTTTAAGTATTATTAGCACAAATGCTCGCCTTGCTCTGTTCTTTGATGCACGTTCGTGATTCTCCTGTTCGAACTCGTTCTTTAAAATGAACAAATCTTTTTTCGAGTCATTGCATCGTTTCGCTAGATAAGACCCTTATTCATCGTCTGGTGTCGTTTAAAGCCCTTTGAAGCTGCACTGAAACTGTCATTTGGACCTTGAACAGTTTGGGTCCCATTGAAGTCCATTATATGGAGAAAAATCCTGGAATGTTTTCATCAAAAACCTTCATTTCTTTTCGACTGAAGAAAGAAAGACATGGACATCTTGGATGACATGGGGGTGAGTAAATTATCAGCAAAAGTTTTTTTAAAAGTGAACTAATCCTTTAAAACCAGTTTCGTCCAGCTGAGGCTTCTGGCGAAGGTTAAGCAATACCTGCTACGCAAAGACTTTGAAAGAGTCATACATGCTTTTATTACGTCCCGTTTAGACTACTGTAATTCTTTGTATGTTGGATTGGATCAGTCATCACTTCGTCGGTTACAGTTAGTCCAGAACGCAGCAGCTCGACTCCTAACCGGGACTAAAAAGCGCGATCATATTTCACCAGTTTTAGCAACACTGCACTGGCTTCCTGTTTGCTTCAGGATTAAGTTTAAAATTGTATTAATGGTTTTTAAAATCTTAAATGGGTTATCACCGTCTTATTTATCGGAGCTCTTACATCTCCACACACCTGTCAGAGCACTGAGGTCTTGTGATCAGCTGCTCCTCGATGTGCCCAGATCCAGGTTGAAGAATAAAGCCGACAGAGCCTTTGCAGTGGCTGTTCCATGCCTCTGGAATAGTTTACCTATTCATGTAAGGAAAGCTCGGACCATTGTAACATTCAAGTCCTTGCTTAAGACCCTTTATTATGCCTTGGCTTTCAATTCAAATTGAGCTTTGATATCTTGACCTATTGTTGCTTACTTTGTATTGTATATTGTGTATTGTTTGTGTATTTTTACTTCTTTGATCTTGAACTTTGTTAAGCACTTTGGTCAATCATGGTTGTTCTTAAACGTGCTATATAAATAAACTTGAACTGAACTGAACTGAACAGAAGAAACACTAACTGACACTTTAAAACACTGGTTCTACTCCAGTTGTTACAGCGGGTCGTTGCAGAAACCGGATCTGTGCATCAGCTTTATTAAAAAATTAACTCAAAACTTTTAATAAAAAAAAAAATAATAAAAACAGGATCACGGGTACAGGAACAGGACAGCAACTACATGTAACGTTAAGAACTGACAAATAATAAGACAGAACACAGGGTTTATATAGACAAAACTGAAGAGCAAATTAACAAGACAACTAATAATCAATCAGAAACTATAGAAAGAAACAGACAGGAGCCGGAGGACAGAACTGAACTAATCAACCCATAATAACCCAACACTGAACTAATCAACCCATAACCCAACACTGAACTAATCAACCCATAAACCAACACTGAACTAACCGACCCATAACCCAACACTGACAAAGACAGAATTTAAAACAGACAATCTGACAGGAGTGCACCGATTACATGTTTAAGCTCTGTCTGAAGTAACAAACAAAATATCAACATGCAATTGTTCATTTATATCTCAACAATGGATCAAATAAAACTGCCATATTCCTGGAAGCAATAAATCACACACAATCTTTATATATCAAGTCCTACTCCTTTAGTAAAATCACATAATGAGACCGCAATAATGAGAAACAAAAAAAGTGTAAGTGCTTTCAGACTGCCAGCAGGGGGAGACAAACACACATGTGTAGATCGCTGCCAAATGATAACCATGCAGAACCAGCAAGACAGTAAACCATCAGAGACCAGTAGAGACCAGCAGAGACAGACCAGTAGAGACCAGCAGAGACCAGCAAGAGACCAGAAGAAGAAGACCAGTAGAGACCAGCAGAGACCAAAGAGACCAGCAGAGACCAGCAAGAGACCAGCAGAGACCAAGACAGCAAGACCAGTAGAGACCAGCAGAGACCAAGTAGAGACCAGCAGAGACCAGTAGAGACCAGTAGAGACCATGAGACCAGAGAGACCAGCAGAGACCAGCCAGAGACCAGAGAGACCAGATAGAGACCAGTAGAGACCAGCAGAGACCAGTAGAGACCAGCAGAGACCAGCTAGAGACCAGACAGAGACCAGCAGAGACCAGAGAGACCAGAGAGACCAGTAGAGACCAGTAGAGACCAGAGAGACCTAGAGACCAGAGAGACCAGCAGAGACCATAGAGACCAGCAGAGACCAGCAGAGACCAATAGAGACCAGTAGAGACCAGCAGAGACCAGAGAGACAGAGAGACCAGCAGAGACCAGTAGAGAACCAGCAGAGACTAGCAGAGATCATTAGAGACTAGTAGAGACCAGCAGAGACCAGCAGAGACCAGTAGAGACCAGTAGAGAGTAGAGACCAGCAGAGACCAGTAGAGACCAGCAGAGACCAGTATAGGCCAGTATAGGCCAGCAGAGACCCATAGAGACCAGTAGAGACCAGCAGAGAACAGTAGAGACACCAGTAGAGAGCAGAAGAGACCAGTATAGAGACCAGCAGAGACCAGTAAGGCTAGCAGAGACCAGTATAGGCCAGCAAAGACCAGTATAGGCCAGCAGAGACCCATAGAGACCAGTAGAGACCAGCAGAGACACTCAGAGACCAGTATAGGCTAGCAAGAGACCAGTATAGCCAGCAGAGACCAGCAGAGACCAGTATAGGCTAGCAGAGACCAGTATAGGCCAGCAGAGACCAGTATAGGCCAGCAGAGACCAGTATAGGCCAGCAGAGACCAGTATAGGCCAGCAGAGACCAGTATAGGCCAGCAGAGACCAGCAAGACACCAGCAGAGACCAGTATAGGCCAGCAGAGACACAGCAGAGACACCAGCAGAGACCAGTATAGGCTAGCAGAGACCAGTATAGGCTAGCAGAGACCAGTATAGGCTAGCAGAGACCAGTATAGGCTAGCAGAGACCAGTATAGGCTAGCAGAGACCAGTATAGGCCAGCAGAGACCAGTATAGGCTAGCAGAGACCAGTATAGGCCAGCAGAGACCAGTATAGGCCAGCAGAGACCAGCAGAGACAACAGCAGAGACCAGTATAGGCTAGCAGAGACCAGTATAGGCCAGCAGAGACCAGTATAGGCCAGCAGAGACCAGTATAGGCCAGCAGAGACCAGTATAGGCCAGCAGAGACCAGCAGAGACAACAGTAGAGACCCGTATAGGCTAGCAGAGACCAGTATAGGCCAGCAGAGACCAGTATAGGCTAGCAGAGACCAGTATAGGCCAGCAGAGACCAGTATAGGCCAGCAGAGACCAGCAGAGACAACAGTAGAGACCCGTATAGGCTAGCAGAGACCAGTATAGGCCAGCAGAGACCAGTATAGGCCAGCAGAGACCAGCAGAGACACCAGCAGAGACCAGTATAGGCTAGCAGAGACCAGTATAGGCTAGCAGAGACCAGTATAGGCCAGCAGAGACTCCAGCAAAGACCAGTATAGGCCAGCAGAGACCAGCAGAGACACCAGCAGAGACCAGTATAGGCTAGCAGAGACCAGCAGAGACTCCAGCAAAGACCAGTATAGGCCAGCAGAGACCAGCAGAGACACCAGCAGAGACCAGTATAGGCCAGCAGAGACCAGCAGAGACACCAGCAGAGACCAGTATAGGCTAGCAGAGACCAGTATAGGCTAGCAGAGACCAGTATAGGCCAGCAGAGACTCCAGCAAAGACCAGTATAGGCCAGCAGAGGCCAGCAGAGACCAGTATAGACCAGTATAGGCCAGTATAGGCCAGTATAGGCCAGCAGAGACCAGTAGAACTCACTGTGCAGTCGATCAGCTTGATCTACTGACCCAGTCTTCAACTTTAACACTCTCTGATTACACCAATCAAATTATTGATGCAGTTGCTACCAGCCAATCACTGGGCTCCATTTACTCTCTCTCTCATTTCAGACATCAAAACACACACACACACACACACACACACACACACACACACACACAACACACACACACACACACACACACACACACACACACACACACACACACACATAAAGAAAAAAATTCATTAAACATGCATATTATCACACTATGTGGTAAGTTGTCACAGGCTATTAGATTAAACAAAGGGATAATAGAAGCAATTAAACAAATTTAAAAAGTAAGAAGAAACAAAAGAGTAAATTAACTTACAAGAAAAGTTTATTTTGGATTGGTAAACAGAAGTCAATGAGGAAACACATTGATTAGAAGATTAACTCAAAGTTACTGATATTTAGCTTTTGTGACAAAAGCAAACTTCATGACTTCAAAGAAATCCTTACAAATTACATGTTAAATATGGAGATTGGAGACATTTATTAATCTTAGTACAAACACTGCAAAAAATATGTTTCACATGACACAGCTGGATGAGTTATCAGTTTGTGCAGGTGCACCGCATCACATCACTTCACACACACACACACACACACACACACACACACACACACACACACACACACACACACACACACACACAGTGTGAGAGAGAGTCAAGGTGCCTCTTTCAGCATTAGATCCAGCAGTGTTTATAATACTGTAGTTATAATAACAGTGTATTTCAGGAGGTAATGCTGCACAGCTCTTACCTTGGCGAAGCAGATCTCCGTTCATATAAAGTCCAACGATAGTCCATAAAGAGTCCATTGTGTCAGGACACACTTCATCTCTCCTTCATATGAGCCTTCAAACTGTAACTCTCTCATTCAGAATTACCTTCAAATACGTCAATATCAATCCATTCCGCGCGCGTCTTCAGAGAGCTCGCGCTACATCATTACAGTCAATGTTATTTATGACACGCGCGCGCTATAACGGTGTGTCTCACCCGTATAAAACACTAAAGACACTCAATGTAGGAAACTTTGACAAGCATTTCGACAAGAGCAACATAGTCGTCGAAGAGCAAAGCAAGCATAGATCCATGTTGCCTGGTGATACAGAGAGCTCCGCTGCGTCCTGTGAGAAGTTCAAGCTTCTGAAAGTTCCCAAACTCAACAAGTGCGCCCTTCATTCCACAGACGCTCGCACGCGCTCAGACTCAGCAGCAATGCATCATGGGATTTGTAGTTTGGTAGGATATATATATATAACATGAGGCCTATATCTTATGGAAGCTTGTTCATGGCACGGAATAAAAAAAATGAAAAGGGTAATTGTGACCTTTTTATCTCATAATTGGTTTAGATATACATTTATATACATTTATAGATATACAAACAAGTTTCCATTATGACCATTATGAACTTACTTCATTAAAAGAATATGTCATTAAATACAATTACACTCAATTCTTTTATGTTGCTGAAACTGTATTGATTAAAACCATTCAATTTAAAAGCATTAACTCTACCCTTGTTTATTTATCTGCTATAGCGAAAACGCATTAAATAACATTTAATTTCCTTCAAGCAAAGCATGCTGGGATCTAGACATCTGCTGTAACGGTTACAGTTTGAGTTCTGCTTATAATCAATTATTGAGTTCATATAACTGTGTCTATTAAGTGCAATGAACTCATTTCATTTAATAAATCTGACTCGATGTATATACAGTTTTGACCAATTATTAGAGACTACAAAATAATTTAACAAATTAATTTAGTCACACTTTAGTTTAGGGTCCAATTCTCACTATTAATGTTGTATTAATGACTTTTGCCTCAAAAATCTCCTAATTAATTAAAGTTATTACATTTATTAAAGTTATTACGTTTAGGTTGATGATAAGGGATGTAGAATGTGGTCATGCAGAAGAAGGGATTAATATCTGCTTTATAATTATAATCCAATATAATACGCATGCTAATAAACAACCAGTTAATAGTGAGAATTGGACCCTAAAGTATTACCATTAATTTAATTTAAAATGAATTTTCATGCTGCAGGGCCATTAAAATCAACTAGTAAAACTAAAAGAAAACAAAATTGTGACTAGTTACAGCTAATAAAACCACCCAATATCCCTTATACAAATATACATTTTAACCTAAAAAAGTTTAAATAATTTCTATACAAAAAGTTCTATATTTAAACTTTTTCATGACTCAATTTTAAAGAACCCTAAAAAGATCCATATAGGGATGTCTAAAATTATTGCATTATACTTTTGTTTTATGAGTTATTTCTTTTTCTTTTCTTTTTGTCTTGTGATGATGAGCTGTTTAATTCATAAAATGTTATTAAAACAATTCATTAAAGTTAAATCCATAAAATTATTTCATGATTGGAACCCATAAAAAGTGCCTGACGGAACCCTTCTTCTAAGAGTGTAGATTTGGGATTTATTATATATTCAGATTTGCATAAATACTGTTTTGCTAGACTTATTTCCTTTATAACCCTGTATTTAAATACACATGAGTTATGATGTCTACAGAGAAGATGCACTGAATACTCCACGCTCTCCCACACACATACTTCTGGGTTGTGAGCTTGTCCAAGTTGCATTACTGCGTGACCGAGTCAGACTCTGAAACACAAAGACATTGTGAGCCGTCTCTCTGTTTAACCCAACACATTCCTTCACACACGCCATAACCAAAACCACTTCAGTGGCACAGATCATGTGACTGAAGTTATTCTGCTAACTTTTCCAGGTTATGTGAAAAACACAAGAAAAGGCCTCTTTCTTCATTATTTGGGTCAGGGTTATGAGTGAGAGCGACTGCAGAACTCATAAACAGCTGTTGTGTGTCGTTTACCCAAAACTGAGCTTTACTGGAGTAAGTGGATTCATTTAAAGGTGCTATATGTAACTTTTCTACTAAAATGAATCCTTTTTTTATTGCCTGTGTGTGAAGGGGTTGTAATCACACATTACAATGATCCACTTGTCGAGTTTTGCTATTACCTCTGAAGGCCAGTATTCCTATTTATATGTGAAGTCTCCGGGTCGGATTTACCGGGAAATCCATCGGATGTGACGTGCATGCGCGCTCCCGAGCCTCTCTCCTTATACAGTCTATTGTAGACGGTCAGGGAGTTACGTCCGGTTAAAGGCGCACGTTTTTCGGCTTATATCTCGGTCAATCTTTGATCAATATTCCCAAGACTGTAATCGTTCATAGTGCTGGACGGGCCTTTCGAACGAGCCCACCCCCGAGGTCCAACTCGCCCGGCTCCCCGAGTTATAGCCGTTCGAAATCGGTGGTCCCAGCGAACGGCGATCCGGTAGGGGCGTCCCCGAGGCCCGCCACTCTAGTGTTCGGGCAAGGGTCCCCCTGGGACCTCCTCCCCCGAATTTGAGCTCTCTGGGTCTTTGCGTTCCAGAGATACGAGCGATTTTCTTCTGAGATTGTGACGTTACCGGCGTCCGCAATTTTGCAGCGCGCCCGATGGTTTTCTGCTAATATCTCCGCGAAAACACCACCAAAAACTATGGAACTTATATGGTTGTTTTCAGCTCGACTAGATGGTCCCAACGAGCTCGGTGTTCGGCGAATCCGTCTAGTATTCGCCGAGATATTTGCGTAATAGACGGTATTGTCTATGAGTTTGAGCACGAGCGCTCTTGTAAAAATTGCTAGAAAAAAATCACCGCTAGAGGCCGCTAAAAGTTACATAGAGCACCTTTAAATGACAAACTCAGTCACTGTGGTCCGTTTTAGAGGGTTATGCATTTTTACATCTTCAACTTTCCTCAGTGTGTAATGTTGTTGTTTGGGAGTGAAAAATCTCTGCAAAGTTTCAAAGCACAAAATTATTCTCTATATCAGTGTCAGTGTTTCTGAACTCCTGAAACGCCTCCATTGTAGTCTTGAGTTTCTTCCGGGAACGAACACGTCACAATATTCCTCATAATAATTAATGCGCAAAATAAAGGGGCGGGGCCTGGTTGAGTTAGTAGTGTGTTGAAACTGGTGGTTATGGTAAGGGGGGACATTTCACAAACACACTCTAAGTGCTTGACCAATCACAACACACTGATCCAGCCGACCAATCAGAGCACAGTGTGCTTTTCAGAAGGAGGGGCTTCATAGAGACAGGAAGTAAACAGGGGTGCGTTTCCTGAAAGCATCGTTAGCCAACTAGGGTTGCAAGTTCCATTGTTAGAAGTTTAGGGGGCGGTTTCCCGGACGGTTTAAGTAGTCCCAGACTAAAATGTATGTCAAAACTGTCTAAACTGAAAACAGCTTGCACTGACATATCTTCAGTGCCATTGTTTTGTCTCAATATACACAACCTGTAATGTTTTTTGTAAGGTACGTTTGTAAAAACTCTTTAAATATCTAATGCAAAGTCCTGGCTTAATCTAAGTCCTTTCTGGGAACCCCCCCCAACTGTGTTTCCCGAAACCATCGTTCTAACAAACATTCGCAAACGTGTGTGTTTGGAGCGACAGATCTCGACCTGCGGTTAGAAGCATAGTTTCTTGTTTGCATGACATGTGGACTCAATAAATCCTTATCTTGAGCAAAAGAAGCTGACATTCATTGCACTCTATATCTTTTATTTAGAACACATACAAAGGTAATTTACGTCCTGGTTTGTCAAGAGATTTAAATCGTCATTTTTTTAAGAGTGCGCATGTGCAAACGTGTTCTAGTAAGAATGAGCCTATGATTGAATCTGGAAGTAACGCAAAATAACTAAGAAAAATGAGAAATAGTCCTCAGATGCCATGTCCGTAATTTATTGCATTAATTAAATCTCAAAAAGATTCATTAAAAGAAGTTATTACTCAAACACCTGCGTGACATCATTAATGGTGCGTTCACGTGCTGTGGTAATTATAGTAAATACCAAAAGCCGACGTGGAAAATGCACATGAACACCCCCTCATGTGGTATTTTCCACTGGGCAGCTCGCATAGACAGAATAAAAAGTGGACAGAGCCGTCTCATTGGAACTCAGTTGAGACAGTTAAGCCCATTTTTAGTGATTTCTGAGCACTTCCATTCCTGACGCGCAGACTCAAACCGACTCAAACTAAGCTTGATGACGTGAGCAACCTGTCTGACAGACGTAAATCTTCTAGTAGCTGAGCGTGAAAATTGCCAACGTTAATCTTGCAGAGACGGGGAACTTGAGCAAAGAGTTCTTTGGCGTGAGTGAAAATCAGTATTTTGTCCCGTTGCTTTTATGGACTCATTATCTGTGGGCTTTTCCCTTGACGGGACGTCCCCCCGATTGCCTGTGAGCTTCTCCTCCTGTCTGTACGGTAATTTCTGTTCAGCGCGACAGAGAGTCGAGTGGTAGAAGGTAATGGAGCCCTTTATACATTGTCGTGTTTCTTTAGAAATAAATAATGGACAAATTGATTCTTTAAACGCCTCAGATGTAAAGTTATTCGCTGTCAAAGTGATGCCAAAATGAATGGGAGTCAATGGGAATGCTAACGCAAGTGAAGTTCTGCTACAAGATGGCGGCACCCGGCCGGCTTCAACTTCCGGTAGATGGATTACTCCCTTGGCAGCTCGTAGAATATTTTGATGCACGAGCTGCCGAGATGAGATAACCTTTGACCTTTTCAAAATGGCGGAGAGCAACGCGAGAGTCGTGAATGTTAAAAATATGCACTATTCATGATCTAGAAAATATACAGCATATTATTTACCGTTTGAGTTTTGATAAATCATCTTCTTGCTGTAGCAGATGACTTAAGCAATCTGAAATAGTTTCAGCTAAAAAAACAGGTCTGGATCTCCATCTTTTTACCACATTACGACAGAAAAAGCACTTGAACGCAACACACTGGTAAATACTAGTTCACAAGTGGAAAATATCATATTTTCTAGCCTGGTTAAAACCAGACCCTTCTCAGGCCCCGTCCACACGGACACGGGTATTTTTAAAACCAGGACTTTTTTAACGCGGTTCGGCCGTTCGTCCACACGAAAACGCACTGAAACCGAACATTTTTGAAAACCCCTGCTGAGGGTGAGTATTTTCAGAAACGCCGGTTACGTGTTGTCGTCTAGACAGTGAAACCGGGGTTTTTGCCTTGCGACGTCAGAGTGTGCGCCGTTATCCGCTGTGTTTGACGTCAGATTTGCGCCTACCGGAACCGGTAATAACTTTTTGTTAGGCTTCTGATTGGCCAACGTGGCTTTACGGTTAGGGTTATTTCGCCGCCTGCTGGCGTGGCATGCTCTTGACCGCGCTTGATAGCGTGTTTTTGCGTTTTCATGTGGACGGGATTTTTTTTTAAAACGCTGGAGGAAAAACTCCGGTTATAAAAATACCGTGTCCGTGTGGACATGGCCTCAGTTGAAACTAGTGATGTGTCGTTCATGAACGATTCGTTCATTTTGAACGAATCTTTAATATGACTCGGGACTACCGAGTTGTCTCAGAGAGTGATTCGTTCATTTTGTGTTGACCGCGCATGCGCATTGCGCAACATATGGGTTCTGAATCTGTACTGGAAACAGAAATGATTAGTTCATCTCTCGAGTCTTCGGGTTCGGGACGGCTCCGAGTCCTTCGTTCTTCCTGTCAGTCCCATAGAGGCTATGCTGTCAGTCCCGGAAAGAGAAATGATTAGTTCATCTTTCGAGTCTCGGGTTCGGCCGGGTCCGAGTCCTTCGTTCTTCCTGTCAGTCCCGGAAAGAGAAATGATTAGTTCATCTTTCGAGTCTCGGGTTCAGCGGGGTCCGAGTCCTTCGTTCTTCCTGTCAGTCCCATAGAGCCGATGCTGTCACTCCCGGAAAGAGAAATGATTAGTTCATCTTTCGAGTCTCGGGTTTGAGTCCTTCGTTCTTTTGTCACGTGACTTGTCACCGTATTGAATAGCCTACTAACAACCTTTTTACAAACAAGCACGTAGTTATAATAGTAGTTAATTCATGTATAATATATAATAAAACACACCACAGATGCACAAGTTCTAAACATTTAGAAAAGAGACGGACAGGGACAATAATAAGATGGAACTTTTATTTTTCAGATGTTTATTGCACATATTTAGAAATGTATATTCCTAAATATAAAACAATAGGCTTATACATTCAGACGCAGTCAATAATACGAATCTAATACCAGATACCAGCGGTCACGTGACAAAAGAACGAAGGACTCAAACCCGAAGACTCGAAAGATGAACTAATCATTTCTCTTTCCGGGAGTGACAGCATCGGCTCTATGGGACTGACAGGAAGAACGAAGGACTCGGACCCGGCCGAACCCGAGACTCGAAAGATGAACTAATCATTTCTCTTTCCGGTCCTGCTGTATCATCACGGCACGGTCGGCCCAGCAGACAGATCAGAGTCAGACACTGACGAGTCGACAACTAACGTCTCGAGACACGAGAGGAGAACTAACCTGATATAATTATGAAGTTGCAAAGGAAAGAACGTCTCGGATCAGGAGATGAGGTGAACTAACAGAATCAGACTGCAATACCCTATACAATAACCCAACAACTAATCAATTAATAAAACATTTAGGTTTCCTATAATTTGGCTTTGGCTGCATTACCCTATTGTTTATTTTTACAAATGTAATCAACATTTTCGTAAGTACTAGATGTGTTGGTATATTTAAGTTAACATGCCATTTTAATTATATTATGCTGAAATGAACGAAATGAACGAAATGACTCGAAAAAAGATTCGTTCATTTTGCTGAACGAGACTCAAAGATCCGAGTCAGTAAAATGATCCGAACTTCCCATCACTAGTTGAAACTGAGTTAGGGTCTGGCAAAGCTCCATAGACAAATCATTTCCAAAGGGGCGTCACCAACGGACGTCGCTCAAATGCCTCTTGGCGCAATTGGATAAACCTAAAACCAATCAGAGCGATGAAGGATGACGTATGCAGAGGGCTCTCGCTAAGACAGTCTATGGCTAAGACCCACCCATTCGTTTAGTATTGACCAATGGGGCTCGTTGTTAGGGGAATGAGGAGGCGGAAACCGGTGAACATTCACACATTTTAATGACAAAATAAAACAAATACAAAGTCCCTCACGGTCGACTGCCGCCACACATAATAAAACAAAACATCAAATAAAATTCAGGCCTGTCCTCTCTCGATCTTCACCGTCGTCGCTCCTCCTTTTATGCTTCTGCTCCTCCGTGAGAGATGCGTGACCGGCCTCACTCACGCCGTTCTATCACGTCCCTCGGCCTCGATCGTCCTGCTCGCCACACTGGTATATCAGACTTTTGCCGAATCCAGTCGGTAAGACAGCGATAACATATTTTTTAGACATGAAGGCTTTGAGTGTTGTTCTTTGCTCGGGTTTTAAAGAAAAGGAATATTTTAAATCGCTTAAAACAGACGCGATAGCTGATTCGAACGAGTGATGTCTGATGACGGCATCCATCTTTGTAATGCAGGCTTCGAGTTCACATGAAAAAAAAAAAAAACAATCCAAGCGCTGTCGTCATCGTGTAAAGCCCGCCCCAACGCTTCTGATTGGTGCCTCGATTTCGGCGGATTGGAAATGGACTTGAATGAGCTCTTTGCCAGACTAACTTGCCAGACTAACTTTCAGAGCAAATCTAAATTTGCCGGAAGTTGTCTGGGTTTTCCCAGGCTACATATTTTCCATAGCACGTGAACGCACCATAACCAACGTAGTTGAACGACCACTTTGCGACAGTATGGTTTTAGGAAACAGTCGTGACTAGCTAGTTGATTTCTTCAATGATGTAGGCTATTGTCCTGAGGTTAGCAGCGAGTTACGGCGTTGTACGGGAAACACACACCAGAGCGCTACCGACAGAATGTGTGGAAAATAAAGCATGAAAACCTGTTTTAGTAGAGCCTAAAAGTCTTTGCATAATCGGTCTTTTTTAATAATATCCGATTTATCTTTCCGGACAGAGTCAGTTTTGTTAAATACAATAACCAGCTCCAACTAAGTTCACGTGAGTTAAGATTCAGAACAGAGGTCTATTGATTCAACAAAAGACAGATGAAGGTCGTTCAGTGTGTGCAGTCGCTCGCTCTCACTCCTATTCAAAGACTGAAGGGTCAACAATCAAATATTTAACTAAGGCTTCTAATGTGATGAAGTATTGATTGCAACCTTCTTATCCGCCGAGGCTTAATCGAAAAGTGCGTCTCATCTGGGGCTGAATCAAATCCATCGCAGTTCACGACGAGCAGAAACAGCTTTCAGATTGCTGCCACAATGCCTGAGCCATAAATATATACATGCAATGAGCTTTGGAAGAAGCTTACGGAGAAACGTTTGACATTCGATTTATTTGGCTGTGCTATAGAATAATCCAACAATGTGACAGACTAAGAAGTAAATGTGCATTATAAAACTTGCACCAAGAAACAGACTTTGCATAAATACACTCATGTTGTGTGGATGAAACACTTTGCTAGAGGAAACCACAAGATTAACCGCTTGAACTTCAAGAGGAAAACATTGGCTTTCCTCCAGATTCTCTTCATAGTTAATAAACTGTTTCGACTAAAATACTTCCCATTTCATCGCCACTTTCCATGAATAAAAAAACTGGGTCTGAAGTTATTAGCCAACAGAAAATGTTGAGATGTCAAACTCAGTTAAAACGACAAATTATGTGAGGCTGCAATTTTTTTACAAACATGTTACCAAGTTTTGGGACAGATTTGTGTGATTTTATCTAGCATTTTATAGCAATTAATATTAAAATAAAGGCAAACATATTTAAAAAAGAAAGAAAAACAATCTGATATCATTAGAGGATAGTTTGGGAGCAAATATGGGTTTATTGGTTAATACATTTATATTGCTCATAAATTAAATAATATCTGTTATTTTTTTCTTGGGTAACAGGGTTAAATGATTAAGTTGAATGAATTTAATTGTTAGATACAGTCAAAATGATACATGCATTTGAAAATGTATGTTCGATAAAAGTTGCAGCTATTACTCTTTTTAGAGCTTTTAGTTCTGCATTTTAGTTATGAAAGATGACATGATGAAAAACCATGTGCATATATATAAACAATAAACAGAAGGGACCAGCTCAAAACGGCTGATATCTACATTAAATCTCATGAGATTAAAGTGACATGGTAGATGCAAACTACAATCTGTGCCAGAAAGTGAACAAAGCTAGTGTAAAAACAACAGAAAAAAGGGGAATTAGACAATCAGTTTATTACTCGTTTCTCCTTATTTCAGCAATCAAATGAAAATATTCAATGTATTTCACACAGTGTAGAACAAATGGAGAAAAAAGAAGGTTTTACAGTGTAATTATTTATTTATCTTCATTCACATTGCATATTACCTTACTTGTGTTGCATATAATGTTTAATTATCAGCAATTGAACAAAAAAAGCCGTAAAATAAAAAGCATATTTAATTTCATAATTTGAAAGTGACTGGCTGACTGGAAAGACTAGCTAAAGAACAATGCATTACTCAAGAAGGTTATGAACGGAGTTACTGTATCATTGCTTTTCATTCAAATGAGTGCACATCGATACTGAGAACATACGGTCCATATATCAATGATGGGATGATCTCATGTACACAGAAATACACACACACACACACCTGAACAACCCCTTAAGTCATTCATTCAAGTTTTAATAATTATTCAAGTTTTTGCAATTAAAGTTTTTTGCCGTCTTAACAAATGTGGTCCGCGAGTCATTCATAAAACAAATAAAAATTACATAAAATACGTAGAAAAATATTCCATTGAATAGTAAACCTCCAGTAAACACCAGAAAAAGGCTGCTTTGGTCACTTTATTTCAGTGCAGACGGGTGACATTCAAAGTTTCGACCAATGAAAAGGCTCAGCCAAGACCAACATCCAATGACATCATCACGATGAAGCCAAGAATGGATGTCCACGAGGCCAGCTTACCGTTCCCACTGTAAGAGAAACACACACAATTATATATTATATATATATATATATATATAATATATATAATATATATATATATATATATATATATATATATATATATATATATATGAGAAGCTCTTTTCCAAAACGCAATAAACGCCATTTAAAAAAAAATTGAGTTTGTCATGTCATTTTGCTGTGTTCTGAACCTATTCACTGCTCCATCAATGTTTCATGCCAAATCACTATATTTCCTTGTTTAAAATGTACTGCAAGATATGCAGTTCTTTTCCAAACCGCGATAAGCGCCAAACCTATTTTTAGCCTAAACGCGATAAATCCTCTCTAGACAAATCAGACTTCAGTGAGCGTTCTACGCAATCCAACATCGGCGCGCTGAACAGAGGTTAGTTTATGTTCATTCATTCCTCAAAATGAGTGCTTTAAACGGTGACAACACTTTTGATGGCCTGATGAGCCAGTGAGACCTACACATGGGGGTAGATGCTGCTGCCAAAGGTTTCTGTCTATATAATTTCTGCCAAAAATGGCATTCGACGATCAAGGAGCAAAAGTCGAATATCGTTCGAAAATCGAAATTTTTATTTTATTTTTTATTAATCAACTGTTCTCTTACGAGAGTACTCTCGTGTTGCGTAAGCTAGCTTACGCTACGGGAAAACTCCTTTTCTCGAGAATACTGAAGCCAAAAAATTATCCTTTAATTTTCTCATATTTAAAACGCATGCTTGCACAGAGCAGACCTAGAATAGGCAGCTCGTGCGCCTATTGGCTGCTCTGCGGCAAGATGCTGCAACCTATCGGTGGACTGGGAGTGACGTCAGCACCAATAGCAGCGCGGGTGCCCGAGTGCGTCACGTCCCGCCAGAATAGGCGTGGCTTACCTCTATATAAGCCCGGTCCAGATAGGGTGTTCTTTGATTTTTCTCCACTTCAGCGAAGTATTCACATCGCTGACTCTCCAGAGAAGCCGCGCCGTCGAAACAAGCACCTCAGCGGGACGAGCCCTCTGCACTGCAGTTGGAAGCCGCCTTCGCCGCTTCATCGCCGTACCTGCTGCGCTATCCGGCGCCCATATCCTTTTCATATTCCTTCTCTAGTATTCTAAAAGAGCAAGAGGCGTTGTTTCAAATGCCTCGAGTTTCCAAATGCGGCTCGTGTCGAGCCCCTCTCAGCGACAATGTGCGAGTCTCGCCGCGGCCGGACCGCCATTGAAAGCAGCACGCATCGCTCTCACAGCTCCCTCGACGGAGGCGGCTGGAGTAGTGTATTTCGCAGCCCGTTACGTTACCCGCTCGCCTGCACACAAAAGCCGTTTTCACGGCTACCCGAAAAAAAAAAAAAAAAAAAAAAAAAAAAAAAAGAAAAAAAAAGTGTGCGCTTCCCGCCTGGGACGGAACCGCGCGTAGCTTCCTTTACGTTACAAGGAAGCTACCGCGCCCCCGCAGAAGCAGTCACTCTGCCCCTTGTGGGATCGCGCAGTGATAAGCGCCGTTCCCAAGGGCTGCCGGAGCCTGTAGCTACAGCGACGCGCTCGCCGGAAAGCCTCCCTCGAGCCTCGCTTTTTCACCTTCCCCGCCTCCCTTCACCGACGCGCAGCTGCCGCTCACGAGCCTCACTGCCGTCGCGTTTGAGGTTGAGGGACACGCATCAATGGACTGCTGTTCTAACCGCGGCTAGCTTCCTTTACGTTACAAGGGAGCTACCGTGGCTGCTCGCGCTACTCAAGCTTATGTTGTTTCCCCGTGGCTCAGTGGCTAAACTCTAAGCTTTCGCGCCAGAGACCCGTGTTCGATCCTGGCTCTCGCAGCAGAAAAAATTTATGCAGCTCTCCTCTCTGAGCTCGCGACCAGCTTTCTTACGTACAGGAAGCAAGCGCGCGAACCGAGACGTCACTGTCGAAAGAAAGTGCGGTTTTTTGTCCCGCCGAGGCCTGACAAACTCCCTCTTCTTCTCAAACATTTCCCAGCTCCTCCTAGTACGAGCGGCCGGTAATGTCTATACTGCAGTAGTGTGCCTGTTATACACGCACGCCTGTAAACAGTGCCGACACACACACGAAAACTGTGATGACGCTCTCTCTCTCTCTTATCTGCTCGCGGCAACTAAAGCTTACGTTGTTTTCCCTGTGGCTCAGTGGCTAAACCTAAGCTTTCGCGCCGGAGACCCGTGTTCGATCCCGGCTCCCGCAGCAGATAACATTTATGCAGATCCGGCTCACGCCGATGGTGTTTTAGTGTAGAAAGGTGCCCACATCTCAGTGTTCACCACTACACGCAAGCACGCTCGTGTTATTCACAGAGCCCACTCCCTTAAAGCGGGCAACCGCTCGAGTGTTGAACGTAGGAAATGTGTCCGCGAGTTCGCGTCCACGCCTATTTTTCTGCCCGCTCTATCACTAAAGACTCTAGGCTGGACCACAGTCAAAGTTTATTTCCCTGTCAGTCCCCTTCAAAAAGGCTACTGCAGTGGTCCATTTAGCAGCCAACGAGCCGGTTCATTTACCCTCTCGCCTGCACACATACGCCGTTTTCACGGCGACCCAGAGAAATCTCAAAGGAGTATACTGTCTGGCTCACGCCGTTGGTGTTTAAGTGTAGTGCAAGTGCCCACGCCCCAGTGTTCACCCCTACACACAAGCACATCAAATCTCGTGTCACTCACAGAGCACACTCTCATAAAGCGCAGAGAAGCCGCTCGAGTGTTGAATATAAGAAATGTGTCCACAGGTCCGTGCCCACTATCTGGCCGCTCTGTTACACGTTCAATAAAACAGGTTATGAATGTAAGTCTCGTGCCCGCCGGAGAGAGCGTTCACGCTTACTAACACACACCTCCCCCCGGGCGCCGCCCGCGCGTTAAAACGAAGCACAGGGCATTGATATGACGCTCCCTATCCGTTATGATCGGGGCGTCACATACACTTGCAAGTCTCGTGCCCGCGCACACGCGCTCACGCTTACAGAAAGCTTTTCTGCCCAAAGCGCTGCTCGCGCGTCAAAAAGTGAGAATCAAATGCTCCCCATCCCTTATGATTGGGACTCCTCACATAAATCAGCCGGTCTCGGCTTTCAGTGAGCAGCCATTGCCCAGAACCGAGAGCGCGCGCGCCGCGCTTTCGGCTCCGGTTCAGTTTCACAAGCCCGCAAACGGCGGCGATCTGAACCCGGAGGCCATTCGCCCCCTAGCGGCTCACATAGCTGCGTGGGAAATTATCCCAGGGATTTCAGAATGGGTTCTCAGCACAATAAAGCAGGGCTATACACTTCAATTCATTCGCCCTCCCCCGCACTTTCGAGCCCGGTCCGCGATGATAGTGAATGCGGAAGTAGCACACCTACTTCACGCAGAAATAGCAATACTGCTGTGCAAAGGGGCTATAGAAAAAGTACCGCCTTCTCTTAGCGAGTCAGGCTTTTACAGCCGATATTTTCTTGTACCCAAGAAGAACGGAGCTTTCAGGCCCATCCTAGATCTGAGACATTTGAACAAGGTGCTTGCAAAAGACCGTTCAAATGCTTACAACCAGGAAAATCCTCGCGCACGTTTGCCCGAGGGACTGGTTTATTTCTCTAGATCTGGAGGATGCCTATTTTCTGTTTCAGATATCACCCCGTCACAGGCAATTTTTGAGATTCGCCTTCGACGGTCAGGTATATCAATACATCGTCCTGTCGCTCGGCCTGTCTCTAGCACCCCGTACATTTACGAAGTGCATGGACGCAGCGCTCGCCCCCCTGAGAACTCAGGGGCTGCGAATAATGAACTATCTGGACGACTGGCTGATATTGGCTGTGTTCGCCACCTAGCCGCGTTTTTCCAGAAGGGCAGCTTTCTCCCTTTGAAAACGTTTCAACGGATGCTGGGCTGTATGGCATCAGCTGCAGCGGTGCTCCAGCTGGGCCTATTGCGCATGCGCCCGCTCCATCACTGGTTGAATGCTTGCGCGTCTCGCCGAGCCTGGGATTCTGGCGGCCAGAAAATCAGAGTGACTCAGACCTGCATAGCGGCTCTGCAGCCCTGGTTAGTAGCCGACTGGTACCAGCAGGGAGTGACGATGGGAACCATCTCTTATTGGAAAGTAGTTTCGACAGATGTGTCCAACTCGAGTTGGGGCGCGCTGTTCGAAGGCAGACCGGCCTTTGGCCAGTGGTCAGACCAAGAGAAGTGTTTTCCCATAAACTGTCTTGAGATGATAGCGGTCGAAAACGCGCTGAAGCGCTTCCTCCCGTTCATACAGGACCAACACGTTCTCGTTCGCTCGGACAACATGTCTGTGGTTTCCTATGTAAACCGTCAGGGTGGTGTCAGATCCAGGAACCCCTGCAATCTGACGGAACGCATCCTTGTTTGGTCCCAGATGCACCTGTGCTCGCTGAGGGCGGCGCATGTGCCTGGCCATTCGAATGACGGTCCAGACAAACTGTCCACGGACAACGTTCCCCTGGGGGAATGGTCCCTGCACCCCCAAACGGTCCAGAAACTGTGGCGCCTATTCGGCAGAGCGGAAGTCGGCATATTTGCGTCAAAAGACAATGCTCATTGCCCGATGTTCTTTTTGAAAAACCAGGACACCCTGGCCCAGGTCTGGCCCAGCCTCCTCTGTATGCTTTCCCTCCGGTCTCTCTGTTACCACAGGTAATCAAGAGAGTCAGGGAAACGCGCCACTCGGTGCTCCTCATAGCTCCGCACTGAGAGAATCAGAATTGGTTTCCGGATCTAGCACGGCTGTCACATGCAGCTACGTGGCCTATTCCGGTGAGGGCAGATCTCCTCTCTCAGGCTCGCGGCTCGATCTGGCATCCCCATCCAGAGCGCTGGTCTCTGCACGCATGATTGATCAACGGGTACTCGTTACCCTGCCAGAAAGAGTGATGAGCACGATCACGCAGTCTAGAGCTCCTTCCACGGGACGGCTCTACGCGTCTAAATGGTCAGTGTTCTCCAAGTGGTGCACCGACAGAGATCTGGATGCACGGTCGTGTGAGGTTGCGCATTTGCTAACTTTCCTACCAGAGCTGATGGATAAGGGGAGGTCCCCATCCGCGCTCAAAGTTTATGTGGTGGCCGTGGCGGCGTTCGCAGAATCGACGCACGGTCAGTCACCGGGAAGACATGAGCTGGTCATCCGCTTCCTTAGGGGAGCGGGCCCTTCCGGGAACCGACAGTGACAGCGATGTAAACTTCCTTTGCCCGGTCAGGGCTTTAAGAGTTTACGTTCAACAAACCGCTGCCTTCAGGCAGTCAGAACAGCTGTTCGTTTCGTTTGGTGGCCGCACGAAGGGGCTAGCTACCTCGAAAAAGAGTATTTCCAGATGGCTTGTTGATGCTATCGCCTTGGCTTACAAGTCTAAAGGCCTTTAATGCCCTTTAGGTGTTCGAGCCCATTCCACTAGAAGTATAGCCTCATCATGGGCTTGGACTAGTGGTGTTTCACTCCATGATATTTGTAGAGCGGCAGGCTGGGCCTCTCTGTCTACATTTATAAGGTTTTATAACCTGGAGGTCCCTGCTTTGCAGGCCAAAGTGTTATCTGTATGAGATTGTCATACACGCTGACTGTTATACTGTGTTATGCACTCCCTTATACATATGAGGCGTCACCATATGGTCAATATGTGTTAGGGCTCACTTTGTGTCGGCCCACATATCTTCACTATTATGTGTTCCCCGGGCACTGGCCCTTGGACTTAATGTGAATGGTCTCAGCATACACGGCGCTTTAAACTGGGTTCCCGTAGCGTAAGCTAGCTTACGCAACACGAGAGTACTCTCGTAAGAGAACGACACTCGGTTACTAACGTAACCTCGGTTCTCTCTAGAAGAGGGAACGAGTGTTGCGTAACCCGGCCGTGTTAATGCTGCGTTCTTATTTCGCTTCAGTGTGAAAAACCAAAGAACACCCTATCTGGACCGGGCTTATATAGAGGTAAGCCACGCCTATTCTGGCGGGACGTGACGCACTCGGGCACCCGCGCTGCTATTGGTGCTGACGTCACTCCCAGTCCACCGATAGGTTGCAGCATCTTGCCGCAGAGCAGCCAATAGGCGCACGAGCTGCCTATTCTAGGTCTGCTCTGTGCAAGCATGCGTTTTAAATATGAGAAAATTAAAGGATAATTTTTTGGCTTCAGTATTCTCGAGAAAAGGAGTTTTCCCGTAGCGTAAGCTAGCTTACGCAACACTCGTTCCCTCTTCTAGAGAGAACCGAGGTTACGTTAGTAACCGAGTGTCGTTTTCTGTGTGTCAGTGTCTGCAAATATGAAATTGACGATCAGCATCTCTGTAGTGAACGCGCCTATAGAGAGAAATGCGTGTAATAGATTACATAATCAGAGAGTAGGCTATTTATTTTCGTTTTTAATTGTTTCGTTTAAAGACATTTCAAGCTTTCTATATAGATATATTTCTCATGTCTGCTGTGAAGCATAGGCTACGCTGAATTTCGGTTAATTTATGATGAGATGCGCTCCAGCTCGCGTGCAATGCAAGTGACGGCTGCGGCGCCTCCATGTCATGATTATATTGTCTATTTGCTGCTTATTTATTAAATCCAGGCAATTGGTTAATGAAAAAATTATTAAAATTAAGATACAATTTATACAAAACGAAATTCACTTTAAAGAAAGGCTTTCTACAAAACAAAACTTAATTAAGTGGGCAAAATCATCCATTTTTTTGTGTGGATTTATAGCGTTTTGAAGAAAAAAAAATAACTTTGAATTTATCATCAACAATATTGTTGTTTGATTTAATAATCATTGTTCAACATGTTCAGACTGAGGGAAAAAAACATTTTAACAAGATACATTGAATATTCACAAGATGTGTGGGTCTAGGTAAAAAATGTAATTTTCCTGAAAACTATTGAAATGGATTTATCGCGTTTTGGAAAAGAGCTCCTCATATATATATATATGAGCATATTGTATTATTTTTTTCCACAAAAAAAGAAAAGAAAAAGTAGACCATAAACAAAAAAAGGCATTCTGTAAGTCTGTGTGCAGAGCTTTCAAAATAAAAGTCCCCTTCAGAATCTAATTGGCTAAACAGAAAAAGTCAATGTTAATAATAAAAAATGGCAAATGTCCACTGATATCAAAGCCTCTGTTTAATATTTAGGAGGATCTGTTGACAAAGATGCAATATTATATACATAACTATGTTTTCAGTGGTGTATAAAGACCTTACATAATGAACCGTTATGTATGTATCACTTTAGAAAGAGCCATTTCTGTCTACAGTACATACATACGGTGGCCCTTAATGGACAAACGCGTTTCGTCACTATGTTGTTCTTCGTGCAAAAGTAGCTAGCTAAAGTCAGCGAATAAAACACTGACACAATGATGAACAAGTAACAATAATATTCGCAATAACACTGTTTTACTGAATAATTCAGCTGACCTAACTTCTTAATTTATCTTTGTAAAGAAACCTCATTGCTTAACTGGCGACGACATCACTTCCTGTCGGCCAGCGTAACTTCTGCTGGGTGCAATTCACAACCTCACCACTAGATGCCGCTAAAATCTACACACTGCACCTTTAAGGCTTTTTCTAGAGGCTGTTTTTTATTATTTTTTTTTATTATTATCATATGAACATCTGCAGACCAGTAAACACTTTTCCTGTGGTACTCACCTGAGTTGAGCTTCAGGAATGATGTCATCCACCACCACATACACCATGGCTCCTGCAGCGAAGGCGAGAGCGTAGGGTAGCAACGGCTCCGCCATCACCACGGCAACGGCCCCTAACAACCCCGCCAGAGGCTCCACCATCCCACTCAGCTGCCCGTACCTGAGACACAGAGACCGAGCCGTTACTCAGCGGACGGGGTTACCCAATCGCAGAAATCAGAGAGAGCGGAGGATATATTAGGAATACATTAAGACTATTAGAGCTTAATAAATGTTTGTGACTAAACTAAGAGAGCTGCAGCTTCCTTCGAAGACAGCATCCTAACTAGTGGCCAACCAATTCCGATTGGCAGACTTTTTAAAATTATTTTTAAGTTTGGCTTTTTTATTATTTTTATTTTGTTCTGTTTGGCCAGTAAGTGTCAGTTTGACTTTTTTTAATTTTAATGTTTTCAAATACATTTTTACTGTTAGGCCGATAAGTGTCAGTTTAGCCTTTTTTTAATTTTATTTTATTTTTCTGTTTGGTTAAAAGTCAGTTTAGGCTTTTTTATTTTATTAAATTTTTTCTTTTTGGCCGATAAGTTTCTGTTTAGCCTTTTTTCTTTTCTTTTCTTTTTTACGTTTTTTTCTTTGGCTAATAAGTGTCAGTTTGGCCTTTTTTATTTTTTTATTTTATTTTATTTTTCTGTTTGATTGATAAGCCAGTTTGGCCGTTTTAAATATATCTTTTTTAAATCATGTAAATCTTGTTTGGACGATAAGTGTGACTTTGGCCTTTTTCAATTAAAACTTTTTTAATGACTTTTTTTCATTTTTTTTCTATTAGGCCGATAAGTGTCAGTTTGGCCTTTTGTTTATTTTATTTTATTTTTCTGTTTGGTTGAGAGTCAGTTTAGCCTTTTTAATTTTTTTTTTTAGGATTTTTTTCTGTTTGACCGATAAGTTTCAGTTTAGCCCTTTTTATTTTTATTTTTTTTAAATAAAAAATCTGTTTGGCCAATGTTAGTTTGGCCTTTTTTATTTTATTTGATATTTTCTGTTTGGTTGAAAGTCAGTTTAGCCATTTTTATTTTATTTTATTTTTTTCTGTTTGGCCGATAAGTTTCTGTTTAGCCTTTTTCTTTTCTGTTTTAACGTTTTTTTTTCTTTGGCTGATAAGTGTCAGTTTGGCCTTTTTTATTTTATTATCTTTTTCTGTTTGATTGATAAGCCAGTTTAGCCGTTTTAAATATATCTTTTTTAAATAATGTAATTCTGTTTGGACGATAAGTGTGACTTTGGCCTTTTTCAATTAAAACTTTTTTAATTACTTTTTTTCATTTTTTTTGCTGTTTGGCCGATAAGTGTCAGTTTGGCATTTGCATTCTGCTCTGGCCTTTTCTGCAAATGCTGGTCCAAACGAAGGTGTGTTAATAGATTGGAGCAGCATTTGCATTAAAACTGTAATAATTAATGCCATGATGTCATAATACTCCAGGTAACGTTGGGTTTTGGATGTGAATGTGTCTTGACTCACCAAAAGGATCTCCATATGGACATCCCAGAACCCCGCAATGGGAGACTCACTGCAAGGCCTTCTGGGAAATTCTGAATGCCAATGCCAATCGCCAGATTTCTGAAAGAAACAGACATTATCACTACATCAGTTCTCCACAGATCTGGTGTTGCATTGCAGCAAACCGTTCCAAGTGTTTCTGACACTCTGTAACTTCTCCACTCTCTTAACTTCACACATTATCTCAGCGAGAGGTTTCACAGAGAACAGTGTGCCAGGGCTGAGACTCCATGTTGACTAAAGCTCTCCGCTTCAGTCAGATCAAGGCTTTCTGAAGTGCAACATATGGGTGTGCCGTACCACAAGAACTCAGAAGAAACGGGTTATGGATGGGGCATGAACTACATCTGGAATCACACTGTTGTGTTTGGATAATCCTTCTCGCAAACCGTGAGACAAGCCTTTTAGGCTTCATCTGAATTAATACATTTGAAAATACTGTTTTCATTTCAAAATGCTCTTTGTCCACACTAGTGTTTTCCAAAATGAAATATCAGAAGGCTTAAATCATCTTACTGCATATGCATAAAATGTAAAAGCGTGTCAGCTAACTCTCATTAGGGTGTTAGTAGACGGTTACGTTAGGGTTATTGTAAGGGTTAGTAGAATAAGTTGACATGTTGTTGCAAATAGTCTGTTGGCGAGCATCAAAATAAAGTGTTAGGGTGCTTTCACATCTGTAGTTCAGTTCATTTGGTACGGACCAAGGGCGAAAAATTATACTTTGTAGCATTTTCAGGGGTTTTGGTTCGTTTTCACACCACACTGATTGTACTGGTCCGAATTAGTTGATGAGTTGATGAAACAAACCAACATCCACATCATGTGTTAACATCCACATCACTCGTTGGCCAGATGTGTCTTGAACATATTTCTATAACTGCACTTCGATTGGTCAGAAAGAATTAACATACAGGAAAATTCCAACAGAACTCCCGGAAGTAACAAAGAGGAAAATCCGGCAGACATGCGGAGAATTCGCTCAAAGGCGCGTGTTAGATCAACACTTCATTAGCGGTTGGGTTGTTGTGTGTAGGTCCAAAATTCTTGTCAGAAATTTGTCACACGTTAAAAAATATATACGACCTCACGTTGAGTGAATCACGTTTACACACTGCCTCCGAAACTTTCGTCTGTCATAAAAAAAATCAGATCGGGTTCGATTTTCTGTGTTGTTTCGCATCCGTAGCAAGAATTTAGAGAGGTGTTTTGTTAATTCAGAGCCACTTTTTTTTAAGATGACGAATACGAAAAAATGCATATGAAAATTTCAGATTCCGTGTGCAAGGAACCAACCCATCTCACGGCAATTTGTACAAATTTTACGAGGTGGCTAGTTCAAGCGAATTCATACAACCTCGCTCGTACGAATTCGTAAGATTTGCTAAATCGTACAAATTTTACGAGTTTCCCAATTCGTATGAATCCGCACATGACCTATCCCAGACCCCGCCCCTAAACCCACACATCACTGGGGTTTAGACAAATCATGCGAATTCATATGAATTAACCACCTTTTCATCACTTGTATGAATTGCTTTGAAGGATGGTTCAAGATCACAGGAACATCATTTTAAAACAATAATGATGATGTGCATAGATAAATCATTTGGAATAAAAGCTGCGATTAATAATAAAGAAACGATTTCTTTCAGCTTCAATTTCTGATTCCTCCATTTCTTCACTGGAGAAAGTGCTGGTGGTTTTGGTTTTGTGTTCATCACAAATTGATGTCTTTTCCACGACACAAACCTGTGAAGCTGCACCAGAATATCCACACAAGACTTTTGTTATTAAATGGATAATGTGTACTTTTTTAGGTATTTTATTATCTAAAATCAATATTTGTATTCATAAATATGTCCTCAATGGTGTACAATTACCTCTGCCAATTATCAGACTTATTATCGTAAACGAAGAATTTATTATCTTTACGGGGAGGTCCACAGAGGCTTCCACGTAGTTCCACCATCTTGAAAAACTATAATACCAAGAGAGGGACAAAAAGTACAAGGCCAACGCGTTTCCACAGCGCGTTTTCGTTCAGAACCAGCGTCATGTGACTGAAAGCATCAGAAACGGAGGAGATCAGTGCTTGTCACTTCCCCGGCAAGTTTAAAAGGCTGCATTGCACTGTTATTTTTAATGGTGAACCATACATATGCCGATCGAGCCACGGGAGAAGAAATCCTCGTCGCCAAAAAAGTCCAAAATAGAACGTAAAAGGAAATGTGACCGGAGATTACAAAAAACATGTCGGGATAGTTAATAGTTAACAGTTAATGCAGGAAAAGATTTAAAAGGAGACGCTGAAGTCCTGCTTTCTTCTCGACAGCTAAGTCAATGTTACAGTCTTAATCACAAGCTTTTTTTCATTGCTTGGTTGTGTACTTTATTATATAGACAGTAGAACATTTATAGTTTAAAGATAAACAGGCTCTTTGATGAATAGCAGCTATTGAGTAAAGTAGAGAAGGCGCTAAAAACAAGGTTTGCAAGTTTACTTTTTGTAACCTAGAAATTCGATAAGAATATATTTCAATAGAGCATATGATTGTTCTTGCAACCTATTCACCCGAAGGAAAACTCGACGAAGTGCTATTAGAAGACGTCCTGTCGTAGCTTTTTGGTACATAACGGCTACCGTAGATGCAACACGCATTTGAAAAAGCGAGGCGCTGGAGAGCACAATTCGTTACACAACAACCGCTAGATGAGAGAAATTCCTACACAATGTCCCTTTAAGTGAAAGAGAAAGAAATAATGATTGAGCTAACACAACACGAGAATGCATTAACATACAAGGAGAATATTGTGTCCTAACCAGACATTGCATTTTCAAACGTATCCGGATTAATGTAGTGCGACACACGCGAGTGTGAACGGGCATTTCCTCAAACGCGCGTGTTAGATCAACACTTCATTAGCGGTCGGAGAGCTGTGTGAGTCAGTGGGAGTGTGTGAGGGTGGTCTGATAAGCAGCTCTGTTTGTTTGGCCTAGACTTCTCCACGTCGTAATGGAAGTTCCCGGAACCGAAGCAAGAAAAGCTGCTCTGTTTTGAGTTCCTCTCTTCACTCTTTCACTGCCTTCCTCCATCTCTCCTGCTGGCACGAGCCCCAGAGAAGTCAGATTAATGACAGCTAGTCACGGAAAGGCTTACGGCACCCGTATGATGAAGGAAACAGAACGCAAAGAACGGATGCGGACTCAAACCAAGAACATTCTGGCTGTACTTTTAAACTTAATGCACTTGAATGAGGACTAGGACAGTCAAGCTACAAAACGCCAATAAAGTATTATTAAACTGGTCCAAATGGCTCTTCTTCCAAGTTTAATGCTTGAAATTTTGGTCTGTTCCTCCAACACAATCTCATAGCAATTCATAACTATTTTACATTTGGGCAAATTGGCAGCCAATTGATATGAATTCATATATGATCTGCTGACGCACCAGAGACTGTTAGTTTAAGGGTGGACTTTTATGAATTTTTTTTTATCTTACATTTTTCTATGGCGTTAGAGATTTTGAGGAAGACAAAATGCAAGTGACAGACAGACGTGAAATGCTGATCAAACTCATATGTCTTTATTCCTTACATGCAACACAAATTTAGATTTTTTGAAGAAAACTGACACGTGAATGTGGAATGAGCTGATCTGAATGCAAACACACACACACACACACACACACACACACACACACACACACACACACACACACACACTACACATTATATATAGGCTATATATATATATCCCCTGGTACTTTTTGGGTGATGGTCAAAATTTACCAATTTTTATTACTATTATTTAGTTCGATAATATTTTTATTTAATATTTTGTATTTGTAGGGGATTTTATGGCACTAAATTATATTTATGCAGTCGTTATAATCCACTTATTCACTTTTTGAGCATGGACTTGAAAATTTAAATTCCAACTTAAACTGTAAATAAATCTTAAAGGCACACCGCGGAACTTTTGGCCACTAGTGGCGCTCGACCTGTAACTTTCACGTCTAGCGTCCCTAGAGGCCACTAGCTCCGCAGACACTGTCGCAAATGTCAACAAACAGTCAACCGGTCTGCTTCCCGTGTCTTTAGATTGTGTGTGCTTGCAGTGTTTGAGGTGGGCAGCCTTGACTCGCTCGATTCCCTTATAGTAGTCTGCAGAGAGAGAGCGAGTGGGGGTGAGCCCGGCTTAACATGTCTGTGAGTGAATGTGGCCGGGGGACGCGGGACGCTGACTGAATGTCGGCCGGAGCTGACTAACTTATGTGTGTTGGTTTCGTTTCACAGAAACCGTGGGACATGTTGTGTGCAGTGTTTGTGGGCACGTTCACTACATTTAATGTACATTTGACGTGAGTCGATTTTATTTGTGCAAGCCCTGCACTGTGGCGGGCTGTGTTTGTGTGTAGAAATGAACAATGGGCTGTGGGCATATTATTACACTCATAACACCATCGGCTGTGGCCGGAATACCAGAAAATACTACACTACTTATATGATTTATCTGGGTCACCTTGGAAACGGCATTTGTGTGCAGCAAGCGTCAGCATCGGTCGGGCACCCCCCTCCTCCTCCTCTAGCTCACGCCAGCGAGCGAACACTGGACCAATGTTGATCCTCGTCCTGGCCTTTCATTTGATTTGTCACTATACCTTTTTTTTAAGTGTCCTCTGACAAAACCTTTGCTTTCTTCCTTGTAGCTGTTGGTTCAGCCATGACAAAAACATACAGACGGCAATCAAACGCGAGTTGAGCTCTCACGTCAGAATCTGAGGAAGTTGTGGGTGGTGGTGGGGGAAGTGACATATGACGTAAAGCGGTCAAATTTTGTAGTTCTTTTTGTGCTCGGGTTCCTACCCGAAACCCGAAGTTACATAGTGATAGGAAAAGCGATACAGACACCTTCAGGCTACGGCAGACGTGTCATTCAACCTATTGTAAGTCGATGTACCATCTCAATGGGTTTTGGTAATATATTATAAAGGTTGAAAAGTTCCACAGTGTGCCTTTAAATGTTTTGGTGCACAGACTTAAGTTTGATCTCTTTTTAAAGAGATATAATAAAAAATATAATAGAAAACTAAAAAAATGCAAACATTAACTATTCACACATTTAAGCCTTTATTTCTTCATGAGAAATATAAGTTCAGTCAAGTATGTGCACGTTTTGACTGGTAGTGCAGATTTCCATTAAAATTATGAGGTTGGATATTTTATTTAAAAATTAAATATGCATGAATGAATCGTTCACAAGAAGATCATAAGATGCTCATAAGCTCAAAACGGTGAATTTCCATGTCATGCTGACTGTAAGAGGAGTGAGGATGAGACAGGAGAAGCTGTGGTGTGGGATAATGAAAGACTGAAGAAAAAGAGAGAAGTGAACTCGTTCACACAGTGTGGAAACAACAGCCCTTCTCAGCGTTTCAGAAACATGTTTTCCCATCCCCAGGAATTCTCCTCTGGCATATTTCACTCCTCTGAGGCAGGTCTATTTCTGTGTGTGAAGAGTGTGTGTTCACCTCAGAGGACAGGCTTCAGTAACCCAGCACTGAAACAGGGTGGAGATCTCACAATGCCATTCCCTTTCTTAGCTTAGTACACACGATTAAAAGTAATGTGGGATTTGTGATACAGTGTGTGTCGGTTCAGACGCCTGTATTAAAAACCCCCCCCCCCCCCCCCCCCCCAAAAAAAAAAAAAAAAACATAAAGGGAAGCATTCCAACGTTATTGCAAAAGCATGAAGAAGCCTCCATTGAGAAGGGAAGACAGTGGGTCCAGTGTCTGACCACAGAGCTCCTCTCTGGGCACAAAGGGCCTCCGCTGCCCCCCCTCAGCATGGGGGTCTGCCCTGAATGGGCATCTGTGTGTTGGGAAGAGCATGGGGATCTGGGCGAAATGAGGGAAAATCCCCAAAACCATCTGCACCAATCACTTTGGCTTTCCGTGACCTTTGACCCCGGTACCCAGCGTATACCCGCTGCTTCTCACTCGCTGAGGCACTGTGGGAAAAGTGTGCTAAAGACATTTTATAACACACTGTTTTTACACATTCAGCTTGTGTGTACTACTGGCTTTCATTGAATATATATATATATATATACTAATTATAACAATAATAATATAAAATATTATATAGTATATATAATATATATATATATATATATATATATATATATATATATATATATATATATATATATATATATATATATATATATATATATATATATATATATATATATATATATATATATATATACACATACAGTACTGGTCAAAAGTTTGAAAAATAAGGGTGCAAGATTCAGAAAAATGTCACAATTTCAATTTATAGGCTCAAGATTCAAAAACGTTTCGCAGTATGTAAATGTAGTTTACAATGTGATTGATTGCAGTAGACACAATTTAAAAGAAAAGAAACACATCAAATTGTATCTAGTTTGATATTACTTTTTATACAAAAATAAAAACGTTTGCAACTAAAAAGTGCAAAGTGCCAAGCTTTGGCTAGCTTTTAGGCTACATTTAATTCAAGTTTAAAAT